>CATKHJ010045448.1:0-13926 GCA_949750685.1 Vernicia montana
ACAGGTTCGAAAATCGAGACTCTTAGAGTGAATTGACAAATTCTGACTACGGAATGGATTTTTATATTTTATTTGGATAATTTAGGACAATATAAAGATATTAGAAGTGATGAAATCCAAAAATGAAGTTGGAGTTTAGTATAGAAAATACCTAAGCAAAATCGGTACGCTAAGCGCGTAACTAATGAATTTCGATTTTTCAGAATTTTTCGAAAAGTTTAATTTAAGTAAAAATATTAAGGAATTTACTAAAAATAATATTAGACTTCTAAATTAAAGACTAAAAATAATTGGGATGAAATTAGATAGTGTAGTAAAGCTGAAGGCAAAAAAATGGGTAAATTTGTAATTTTCTCTTAAAAAGGTAATTATTATATTTGACTAAGTAATAAATAAATAAATAAAATGAAAATTATGTGTCAAGGGGCTGGCCATCATGATGCATCAAATGGTGGTTATTTGTCCAAAATTACAGTTAAATAAAATAAATCAAAAAGAAAAAATATATATATATAAGAAGCAAAATGGGAAGATAAGCATTCATCTTTCAATTTCTTAAAAATTTTCTAAAGGAAAAAGAAAGAGAAAGGAAGATAAACAAAAAAGAAGAAGAAGAGGAAGAAGAAGAAAAGTATTTTTGAGGTAAGATTTAGAAAGTAATTTAGTTCTTTTCATATATACATACATATATGTTGTGTGATAATAGTGATTGTGATATTGTGATTGTTAATTGTGTGGTTACGATGGATGAATTGGGGAATGGAGAAAATAGATTTTGAAGTTGAGAAATGATGAATTGATAAGGGAAAAAAACCTAATTAAGGTAGTTTTGGTGGAATAGAGTAAGAAATTGAAGAATTAAATAAATGAAACAAGAAATAAGAGGAGACAACTTTAAGGTTTAGAAAGTCCTGTAACTTGAGGAAAAAAATCGAACCTCAAGGAGTTAGAATTTGAGGAAAGTCAAAACATAAAAATTTTATCTTTATGTCTTTAATTTATTTCTCTATAAGTAAATTTAAGCTAATTATTGTTAGTTTTAGAGATATGGGAAGGACAATAAAAACTGCTTCCTGCAGAGTACCCTGAGAGTTCAGAAAGTTTGAGGCTATTTTCTAGTATTTTAGGATATGAATTTGGAGATGACTAAAACATAAGACATGAACCTTGAGATGTTTTCTAAATTATATAAAAATTTCAGAGCAAAAATCCAAGTATGTTGAGAGATATATGAAAATTCTTAAGTTATGACAGGGTATTTGAACTGGAAGAATTTCTGATATTATCCCTAAAGTTGGATGACTTTGGAGGCAAAACCAAGTGGAGGTCAAAACTAATGAAATGTACCCTTATGAGTTTAGTTTCATTGAAAAAAATAATTATATTAAATGGAGTTTTGTAATTTGAGTTATAGTCAAAAGAGCATACTGAACTCCTGTGAAATATATGATCCAAAATTTAGAAAAATTCAGAAAATAACTTTTGGGAAATAATGGAGGGGAATGTATTAGGATTTGATTAAGTTTGGAATCAAATCAATTGGAGTCTATATTATCATAAAAATAGTAATTATAAATTAATCTTTTAATTTAATAAGTAAATAAATGTAATTATATAAAATTAATTTTTATGTAAATATTTTGTAATTTGTAGAAAGTGAAGAGGAATTGCAAGATGGTGAATTTGGTGACAAAAGAATTGAGGAAGAGTATCAGTATTTTGGAGCTTAACTAGAACGGTGAGTATATATTAAATTTCCTGACACATACTCATTTCATTTTGAATATGTGAATTGTATTTGATTATGTGACCTTGAAATTGATAAATTATCTTTGTTACTTCAAACCCTAATTGATTTTTTATATGTGAAAATGTTCTATTTGATTTGAATCCTGACTTAAGTTAAAAAACAGAAATTCCCTTTATTCGGTGTGGAGATCACTGAACTATGTGCATAGTGATTTGTACCTTGTTATAAGGTATTTGAATGCCTAGGCACAATGTTTAGCTAACCTTATGTTATAATTTATCATTGGAAATATATGGTTCCGCAATACTATATTGGGAATGTGAATAAAGTTCACATTAAATTAGTAATAATTTATGCTAAACCCTTAATTGTATTGAACTGAAAATTTATTAATTGTTTATTGTAGTAACACATTGAGCCAATGATTATATTCATGCATCCAAATTATTGTGTCCGGTTATTTATTATATATTAACTGAGATTTAAATCTCACCCCTTTTCCTTTATTTTTTTTTTAGAATAGTGGATTCTCAGTGCAAGTATTCTACTTTACTTACCGCTAGAGGTTTTAGCCGATATTTTGCACTAGTTATGTAAATATAATACAAAAGTGTATAATAGGAATTTGTAAATGTGATTATATACCATGACATACAATGGTATTATTTAATGACTTCATAGTACATAATCTAATATAAGTGTTATATAGTATATGTATATAAATGACTGAAATAAATATAATAAATTCAAATTAAAAGTGTGTAATGGTGATTGGGTGAGTACTTGTGCCTTAAATGAAATTAATAATATAAAGTGGTAATATTGAGAGTGATTTATTCCTTGCAGGTTTGATATTGGGAATGATAATTATAATGCTAGTATACCGCCGAAGCTACAATGATAATCTAAAATTAGTTGGATTCTACGAATTTTTTGTGATGTTAGGCTTATCCATGCCCTAGAACCATACATTCCAAAAGTGAGATATGACATTTATTCTAACTGCTAGCTAACTATTAAGAAGCAAATAATTTCTACTTGCTTATATATATATATATATATAAAAGCAAAAAAATAATTGTTTATAATTTGGTTATAATTTTTTTATATATATAATCATATGATTGTTTTTATGATTGCTGTTTTATATGATAAATAATTGATTATTTGTATATTAAGATAAGTTAATTTTTATTTATAAATTTTCACTTTTGAAAAATGTGGTCTATTTTAGTTTAATTTTTTTTTATTTCCTTTTATTTTCTTAGGCAAAAATGAAAATTCAATTGTTGAATTAGAAGAAAATGATGGAGGAGGAGTTTTGAAAAAATATGAAATACATTATTAACTATATTGTAATATATAATATATTTATTGCATAATTATTTATAAATATATCTTGTTAATTAATTAAGTAATGTTAATTATATTGTAATATATTATAATTTGTTTGTAATAAATCTTTGTTGCTATGTTAAAGTTACATATATTTATAATTTTTTTTAGAAAAATTAAAATTAATTTTGAAAAATTATTAAGAAATAGAGAATTTAAATATAAAAAAGGACAAATAAAACTATTCATATATGTGATAAAAATTCAATTAATAAGATGCCAAATGTACATTCGCAACCAATAAAATAACTCCATGTGGCCTATTGAATTTATGTAGAAAAAAACTCATTAAATGAGCATTCACGGGGCGAGTTGTTATGAATCATTTGTCTGCTCTATATATATATAATGAATTTTTTTAAAATAATAATTAAAATATAGGTGCATTTGATTATTTCAATGTTAAAAAATAAAAAGAATAGAGAATTTAAATAGAATTTGTACAAATTTATGTGGTTTATATATTTATTGAATATATTTGCCACTAATATAAAAATGATAAATAAATTCATTGATATATATGGCAAATATTCTTATTTAATACATTACCAAATGTTCAACTCCAATTATATTTGGCACCAATAAATCTATGCCAAATGAAATATTGAGTTCATATGAAAAAAAAAAAAAAAAAAAACTCAATAAATGAGCTGTCAAATGGCAAACTCTCGTGAAAAATTTGATAATTTTATATATATAATAGTTAAAAACCCATGCTATGCACGGTTTGATATAATTTTATATTTAATTTATTATTTTAAATTTACAAATGAAAATATATTCATATAATATGGGTATGAAACTATACATTATATAACTTTACTTTGTATATTATTTTTAAAGTTTCATATTTTAAAATCTCAAGATATTAATTAGGATGAGTATATAATCAATTTGAATAATTTAAAATGATTAATTAAAGTGTATTTATGATCAATTTGAATATATTTAATATAATTAATTATAATATATTTATAACATAAAATTTATAGCTTGTTTGCCATGTGAACTAATAGAAAAATAATATATGATGAATATATGACACGTGTCAAAATCTAAAACATCCTAAGCACGGTTTATATATATTTAGATTATGGATTATTTTGCAATTATAGATGATAGTAAATACGTGTATGAATTCTACAGGCAGGCACGGGCAGGCTATTGTCGGTCGGTTTCTCATGGAAAGGGAAGTAAAGCAAGCATCAGCAATAAACTTATTATACTTCAATATACTTGAATTAGACCCCACATAATTATCAAATAAAGTTTATATATCATCTCGAGATTTAAAAAAAATAATTAATATTGTTTCAAGAACATGAATTCAATTAAAATATTTCCTTTTTTTAATATATTTTTAATAAAATTGAAAATTAATGTATGCTTATATTGCATAATTAATGAATGTAAACAAAAGTTTGAGAGTGACTTTTTCACCCAAATTTGCTTATAGCCTAAAAAAAAAATAGAATTGTGAAAATTTAAATTTTTATTTTTATGCACCACAAAATAAGTATTTGATAATTAAACGACTAGCGATTAATATTTTTCAAATTGGCCTTATAATAAATTTGCTTTGTCATTATTCAAATTGGACCTATCATAAGTTTGAGTCCTTGTACTATCCATTATGATAAAAATAATATTTATTTATTATTATTTTTTTTTTGCCGAAGAAGAGATTAGTTGATTATATTAATGGACTTGAAGCCCAACAAAGTATAATAACAAATTAATTTTTAGAGGAGAAATTCAAACACAGACATTACAATTGGACCTAAAGTCCAAGTAAAATTCACTCATAAAAGGGTTTTCAATCATGGACTTATAGCCCAAAAAATTAATGGCCCAAAGGCCAATGAAAATACATAAATACCCTTGAGCTTCTTCCTCCCTACCGTAACTTTCTGCCTCAACCGACATCACAGACCTCGCCTGCTTGGATGAGCAAGCCGTCGTGATCCAAGAAGGACAAAAGGCAATTATAGAAGACCAGAGGAAGGAAGAAGGATCTCCTCACCAAAGTAAATACTCTTGGAACTTCAAGCAGATCCACCACTAATGGACTGGATCCATCACACAGAACCCATCAATTAGCAGCCGATGCATCCATGGCCGGAAAGGTAAGGCTCCAGGAATGAGGGCAGCCGAATCCATCAAGAAAAAAACCACTCCAAAGCACAGATCGGCTTCACCGTCACCAACTAACTCTTCCCTCTCCCCCCTGCTAGATTCCTGCCACAAACACCAAAAGAAAGAGCTATTGAGAGAGAGCCGGACTTGGCAGTAGGGAGGAACGGCAACCTCGCCGTTAGAAACAAAGGCACAAAGCCAGATTATCAAAAAATCAACAAAGGCACAAAGCCAGATTATCAAAAAATCAACAAAAGCCCAGAGAATGGTAAACAAAATAACCCACCAAAGATAAGATACGACCTTATTGAAATATAAGGAAAGAAAAATACAAATTAGAAAAGAAAAGAAAGGAATCCCAATTGGTGGTCGTGGTTGCCGGTGGGAACCCAAGAAACAAAGCTGAGCGGTGATATCAAAGGGAAACCCTAGCAGAAAAAGAAAGCGAGAAAAAATATTTTTGGTGGGTGAGAGAGTAAAATAATATTTAAATTAATTTGAGAGAATAAACCTTTAAAAATTAAACTATTAAGATTGGAAAACTTATTTTTTATATTAACTTTACAACTTGTTTATTAATTGATTTCTCATACATATTATTAAATCTCCTATTAATAAAAAAAAAATAATAATAGTTTAAGGTTTCTCTGTCTCATGTAAGATAATTTTTGTTTTTTAACTCTTTGAAATATCGGATTTTAGTAATTTCAGCGGTTGAATTATTTAAATTTTTTATTTTCTTTTTTTTTAATGTGAAAATTAAAAAAAAAAAAATAAAAAAAATCGAGGCATTAAAGAAATTGAACTTTCTATAATATCCAAGCAGCTAATTACAAGTGGCACAAGTTGGTAACCAATGAAGACCAACTTTGTTTGACCTGTCATCAAAATCAAAGTGAAAGTGAAACGCAAAGGCTTGACCTTTATTGACAAGTTCAAACAGTCAAAGGCAGTATGATTCACGCAATACGTTGACTACCATTGTTTGATATGCCACGTGTACGATGAGAGTGTGAAGATCCATGATGAAGCAATAAATGGGACTATACACGATACGATTATTCTACAAAGTAAAGTCCAAAAATGAAAAAGCCAGCAGCGACTTTAACTTTGAAGTAGTCGCCCCCCTGACCCCCTCCCACCGCGATCGCGCCGGTCTCGCACGTGCCGCATGCCATTTTCATCTCATACACTCGTATTTATAAAATAATTTATAAAATTAATTTTATTATAATCTAAATAACTTAATAATTGAATTGGTTTTCTTTTCTTTTTTAGAAATGATTTTTCCTAAATGTGACTTGGTTAATATTAGGTGTGCTCACCCTTTATTTCTCGAGATGATTAGTCCTTAAGGTCTAAATAATCATAAAATTAAATGTTTCTAAGGTTATATGAATTAATTTTTATAGTAGACAAAAGGGATTATTTATTTATTTAGGAACTCATATAAGAAATATGATGAGAATAAGGAAAAATACATTTGCATAACCTATTTAATTTTTGAGATGTCAAATAACATTTTGAACATTTTCTTTCTTATTAATAATTTCCATTATGCCTTAATAATAATTTTTCCTTATTTTTAAATTCTTTAGTATTTGTGCATGGATGATCTGACTTTGATAATATCAGGAAGATGAATTTTGTACGGTGTATGAAAATTAATTTGTAATACCATCTTACTGTTAAATAAAAAAAAATTTCATTTTATTAGAAATTTAAATAATAATTAAAAATTTAAAATTTTAAGTGTTGAGTATGTAGAACATATTTGTTTCTTGTTACCAATTATGAATAAGATATATAAGTACCTTTTTTTTTTTTTCAAATTTTGTTATGAAAATGAAATTATTAAAGCGTATACATCAAATTTTAAATAACAAGATAACAAATTTTTTTATTATTTTTAAATTTCAAAAATTTAATATCAAAAAGTTTTTTTTTTAATTTATAATAAGCAATTTAAAATATAATTTGTACTTTTAAAAAAGAGAAATAAGACGTGGCAAGAAATAGAGTGAGAAAACATGATGGCATGTTGATTCTTCCTGGCTAGATCTACGCGGGTTCTCAAGTCCTAAACAGTAAACACAACCAATTCTCTCTATACAAATACCAGATCACACCCACATTTACTCTTAATCTCCTTCTCAATTCTCGACTCGCTCTCTCTAACTACAAGCTCTCACAGCAACAGAAATGGCCGACACCACAATCTCTCCGACTCCTTTGCTCAAAGATGAGCTCGACATAGTTATCCCAACTATCAGAAACCTCGATTTCTTGGAGATGTGGAGGCCATTTTTCCAGTCATACCATCTAATCATTGTTCAAGATGGTGACCCTTCAAAGATCATTAAGGTCCCTGAAGGTTTCGATTATGAGCTCTATAATCGGAACGATATTAATCGGATTCTGGGTCCTAAGGCTTCTTGTATTTCCTTCAAGGATTCTGCTTGTAGGTGCTTTGGCTACATGGTTTCCAAGAAGAAGTATATCTACACCATTGATGATGATTGCTTTGTATGTCACTCTTTATCTCCTCTTTTTCTTTATTTTTTATTTATTTTCTACAGTTTTACTCTGATTTTGGATGTGGGTTTTGTTGTGATTTGGGTTCGTTTTTGGAAGAAATTCTGAATTTTGCATGTGGGTTTTAAAGATCTGGTTGCAATTGAAGTTTATATTATATGGATGTGGAAATGGTCTGTAGGATTTTTGGGGATTTTTTGTTTTGGTGGGTATTTTTGAAGTTTAGATTTTGTTTTTGGGGTTGGGTATGTGGGGCTTGGTAGATTGGATTTAGATTTGATATGATTTGGTGTTACTTACCTTTCTTTATATTGATATTTAGACCTAGTTTTGTCGTAGTTTTCAATTTCTACTTTGTTCTTTTAAGTATAAATACAATCTCCCCCCATTGCATGCTTTGATCTAGTGTTGGCTGAAAAAAAAAAAGGTTTGGTTTTTTATTATTTTTTGGGATTTGGATTTGTCAGCAAACTACATTAATAAACTCACTGGTAGTCTCTTGTTGTTGGTCTACATTTGCATTGCATTATAAATTTATAGTACATCTCACATTATGTTCCCTGTGAATGAGTTGTTGTGTTCACGTGTGTTTCAAATGGTACCATATCCACCATTTTCTGCATTTATATTTTTCATGTTAAGCGTTTAAGAATTTTCTTGGAAGGGATGCATTGTATTTATCTCTTCCAGTGAATATAATTTGGGAGGGAGGGAGGGAGGGAGCGTGATCTAAAATAGAGTATCTTTTGTGTGATGGCAGGTTGCTAAAGATCCTTCTGGCAAAGAAATTAATGCACTTGAGCAGCACATAAAGAACCTTCTGAGTCCATCCACTCCATTTTTCTTCAATACACTGTATGACCCATACCGAGATGGTGCAGATTTTGTCCGTGGCTATCCATTTAGCCTTCGTGAGGGTGTTCCCACAGCTGCATCTCATGGCCTCTGGCTCAACATACCTGATTATGATGCCCCCACCCAGCTTGTCAAGCCTCGTGAGAGGAACACCAGGTAGGAAGATTTTTAGTGCTCCACTGCTCATGCCTATGAAATTAGTTAACAGAAGATTTAACTTTGCATCTGTCTTTCAGGTTTGTGGATGCTGTAATGACGATTCCAAAGGGAACCTTGTTCCCAATGTGTGGTATGAATCTAGCATTCAACCGTGAATTGATTGGTCCTGCAATGTACTTTGGTCTCATGGGCGATGGTCAGCCAATTGGTCGCTACGATGATATGTGGGCTGGCTGGTGCATGAAGGTTTATGCCTATCTTGTTTAATTCTGCTTTCCAAAATTTCATGTCTATTGCAACTCAAATTAGTTATATCATTGATCCTGTAGGTTATTTGCGATCACTTGGGTTTGGGAGTCAAAACAGGATTGCCATACATCTGGCACAGCAAAGCAAGCAACCCATTTGTGAACCTGAAAAAGGAATACAAAGGGATCTACTGGCAAGAAGAGCTGATCCCATTTTTCCAATCTGCAGTCCTTCCAAAGGACTGCACCACCGTTCAGAAGTGTTACATTGAGCTCTCCAAGCAAGTTAGGGCAAAACTCGGTAAAGTTGATGAATACTTTACCAAGCTAGCAGATGCCATGGTCACATGGATTGAAGCCTGGGAAGAGCTGAACCCATCTGGGAACTCTTTAGAATTTCCCAACGGTGCTGCAAAATAGAAGAATCTTGGTAGGAGGGAGGCTATAGCAGTTATCAGGTTAGAGATCTTATCATCTCAGAGATGATCTTTAGGTTTGTAAGTTGATGAGCCCTATTTATCCAAGCTTTTTTGCTTTGAAGCTTGGAATAATTATTTTTCAGGTGGAGGATAAAGATTATATTTGTCTTATTACTACGAGTTTAGAACAATAACAAATGATGCTATTCTGTATTCCATTAGATTTGATTGTTAGTGATTTAAACTATAACCATGATTGAGTTGATTGATTTTGGAAATGGTTAATGCATTTTGTTGGTTATATACTTATATTTTTAGGTTTCTCTTTGTCTTATTTTGGGGAATTATTGAAATGTTTTGGTCGTTGATTATAGAAAATAAAATGGGGCCAAAAATCAAACTTTTGACTAATCAATCATTCTCAAGTGAGAAATTTCGTTGAGAAAAAAATCCAATTTCTGACATTGGTAAAGCTTTTCATTCAAAGTGCAAGTGCTTTGATACCAATATTTATTTGAATTTATTCTGATTGAATAAATTCAATATTTATTTGGCCAAAAAAAAAAAAAAAAAAAAAATGAAAGTGCTTTGATACCAGCTGGAAAATTTAGGTTGCCATAATTATTCTTTAAAAAGTTTGTTAAATTTCCATTGTTGTTGGTTCTTTATTGACCAATGGGCAATGACCATCATCAAAGATTTACTGATTTACATCATTTCTGTTTGCATCATCATTGGATACAAAGCTATTTAATTCGGTAATAATGAACATGTGTCGTTAATTTACTTTAATTAGCAATCATTCTTTGAAATAATAGAAGCATTCTAAAAAAAATACAAGTTATGTCGGTTATTTCTTTTCTTTTTTTCCAAGTACCATGACAATTACATCAAATATTACAATTTAATAAAATTCAAAATCAAATATAGATAGAAATCAAACCTGAGAAAGGCTGAAACCTTTATAAGTTAAGATTTCAATTTGAATTTTATAATTAAATCAGAGCTGTGGTACAAAATTATTGGACCAAAACAAATACAATCTTTCCATGAACTCAAAGGTTGTGAAATACAAAATTAGCTGTGTCTTGTTGCTGTGTTTCCATGTGAATGTCCCTAAATATATAGAATTCTATTTCCTTGAAATCGGCCATAGACAGACACAGCCAATTCCAGCAAAGCATTGTTTCCTTTCAACATCAACTACAATTTCTTTTGTTCTTTTCTAATTATCAAAATGGTCCACATTACCTTATTTCTTGGAAACCGTGTGATTATCTAACATCTTGTGCACAGAAACAACAGTGGACTCTTCTTCTTTTTTTTTTTTTTTTTTTTTTTTTTTTTTTTTTTTTAAATTGGGAGAAAATTTAATATTAGTAAAACTCCAATTTTAGAAAATCATTTTTAAAATGGTTTTACCTTATTGCTAAACTTCATTCTCTATAAATTTGATTTCAACATCTATACTTATATAATATATTTGATGTACTAAAATTAAAGATTGAAATACTGTAAAGAATATTTTAATTGATTTAATTCCAATTAGAGTTTCAATGGTTAAAATTATAAATTATAAATTTTAATTTTTTGAAAAAGGAAAAATAATATTTAGTATATGAAAATATAACATACCTTACCCTCAAAATAAGAGAAATTCAAAATAACAAAGAAAAAAAAAAAGAAACAGAAGTACCAATTATTATGTGTTATTATTATTATTATTATATATAAGGTAAATTATTTTAACACTCCTAACACATGATATAATTAGCACTTTTAGTTTTAATTATTTCAAAATTAATATTTTTAATTTCTGAGATTTATTAATGGTCAATACTTTCATTTTTGTTTGTAAAATTATAAAATTTTTTACTATATTTTAATTCTTGTCATTTTAGTTTATATAATACCTTCATCCCTAAAATTTTAAAATATAATATAGTTTAATCTTTTAATTATTATATTATAAAACATTTTAATTTCTCAAAATCTAATACTTTCCATTGAACTTAATTTAGGGACTAAAAAAACATTAATTTTAATACAGTAGGGACTAAGGTATTAATTATGTCAAACTTTAGAATTGTTATAGTAAGTTACCCTCACATACAATATACAAAGAGTGCTAAATAAAAAATTCGGGCGGCTTGTACTTTTTAATTTTTTTTTTTTTTGGGATTTTACTTCATTAGTTTTTCAGTTTTTGGCTTCATTTAACTGATTTCCTTGAAAAAAATCATCGAAATATTATTTTTATTTCATAATTAAAGTTTAAATGAATTTTATTAAATAAATTATATAATGTTCTTTTTGAAAATGACATAATAATTATATAGAAGCTTAGATTATTAATTCTTCATGCTCACCTTGATGATAGTGAAGCAGCATATGCTTCGGTATATATATATATATATATATACTTGCAAAGGTAGGTATAATTTGGCAAAAAGAAAAAAAAAAAAAGGTAGGTATATGTTTCAATTTAGACGAAATTTTAAATTCAAATCTCCTCTTAAAAAAAACTACAAAATTTTAAACGCTAGAAAATTAATACTCCATTCGTTTTGATATGTTAGACGTTTTAGAGGATTACACAAAAATTAAAAAAATTATTAAATAACTTTAATTTTAATTAAAATGGACTAATTTACTTTTATTTTACTATAATTAAAACTCATTTTCTAAGAGAAAATAGAGTTGGTGACAAGATTAAAATTGAAAAAAAAATAATAAATACTATATAGAATTTCTAAAACTTGTATTAAGTATTAATTTGGAAAAAAAAAATTTCTAAAACGTTTAATATATTGAAACAGTGAGAGTATATATTTATATCTATATTTATATATAAATATGTATATAGCTATAAATAAGAATTCCTTAAGAATATGAGTTCTATGGTGCACATGATTTATAGATAAATTTAAATTTAATATTGACGACTATAAATGATTCTCATCTAAAATATAATCCCACCTATATTTATATCCTTTGATGTTATTGCTCACGCATAGGAAGACAATTCTCAACCATATGAAAACCAAAAGAAGACCGATTCAAATGGCAATTTCATGTAGTTTTTTACCCTATAAATTAAATATCTCCTTAAACAATTTCTCTGCAATCATAATCAAATTAACCTAATTTTTATAACAAGTTTTCGATTTTCTTCACACGCTATTAAATATGGAGAATGTTTCGTTCAAATTTGTCTTGTTAGCCATACTTTTAATTACTGCATCAAGTTAGTCAATTTTTAAATATCATATTAAAATTTCACGTTATGGGTTTTTTATTTTTTTTATTTGCATATTTTATTAGTATTATTATAATTTGTTATTAATTGAAAGGAACTAATTATACTGCGTTTTTGGTAGGTTTGCCATTCTCATCTGCAATTGGATCTAATAAGAAACCAAATTTGGGAGGTCAATGTACTACTAATGATGATTGCAAGGGCAAATGTATGTTGGTATTTAAGAAAAAATGTATTGAAGGATTATGTAGTTGCTAACGCTAAGGAATAATGGCAAACAACAATACATATATATCATGATTAATGTGCTCAAATCTATATATAATCAAAATATATAGAATGTTAAAATTCTTTGTATGATTATTATCTTATTTAAAATTCTTTGTATGATTAATATTTTATTTGTCTTTTTAATTAAAAATGTTTGTTTATAATAAATTGAGCTCTTTCAAATATTAAATAATATTCTCTTTGATAAGTTATTATAATAATTATTCCTAATATATTTCTAATTATATCCATTTCTCCTTTCATTGCTCTCTCTCTCTCTCTCTCTTTTTTTTTTTAATTAATGAATTTGTGATTTATATTTTGAATTTAAGGGTCGATTCTTATAAGAACGATAATAAATATATCTGTTCATAATTTTATTAGAAATAATAAATTTTAATAATAATTTATATTTCTCATGGATTCACAACTAATTTTAACAAACCACAAAAAATTTATAATTTAAATCAATTGTTTATATCGCCACATTAAAAAAAAAATATTCTAAGAATTGAAAGCTACTTTTGAAATCTAAAACAAAAAAATTGCACTAACACTTTGATTGGATTTCAAATCTCTCATTTTCTAGGGATTTTTTAGGATAGTGCACTAACACTTGTTGTTTTTTTTTTTTGCATTAAAAATTTCATTGCTAAAAAATTCTACTGAATTTTATAAATAGAATTCATTTTAATGATGTAATTATTATATTTCAAATAAATTTTAAAGTGATAAATTTTATTTAACTTCTTTTATTTAGAATAATTTAAAAATAAAAAAATATAATTATTTTTCATTTTACTATTGTATAACAAAAATATGTTTAATTTAAATAATAGTATCTTGAATTTTAATAGTAAGTTTTATTTTTTTAATTGATTTGATTTTGATTTAAAAGTT
>CATKHJ010045495.1:0-11271 GCA_949750685.1 Vernicia montana
TTCAATCTGGCATTCTGTCAAAGGTAGCTATTGGGCTCTTTATTCGGAGTCATTATGGATAACTTCTCATTCTTCGTCGATGAGTTTTTGGAATGAAAATGGGTTGGGATATATTATAGCAGAGAAGCTGAAAATTCAATGGGCTTTCAGGAAGAAATTAAAAGCCTCAATTAAAGATTTTTTCTACAAATGAGTGGCATCTATTTGACTCCTTTTGTCATATATTCCCCTTACTTGCTGTGGACATCACAAATCATTCTTTTGGCACTATCAATTAGTTGATTTGGACTAGCTCACATCATGGGACTGTTTCTTCTCGAATAGTCTTTGATCACTTGCGAGGTGTTCATCCATCAACTCGTTGGAACATGGATCTTTGGCATCCATTCATTCCTCCATTTGTGAACCCTTAATTTTGCACCCCTAAGATACTGCTGCAGCTTGACACCTGCTAAATTTCGTGCGTTACGCAGAGCCGGTACGGCGGTCCCGCTAGCCGATTAGCGGATAGGGATTAAGGGGGTAGCGCCCCCTCGAAAAAATGGATTTTCATGCATAATATTATGAGGAGACTGACAATTTTCTGACCCCGACCGAACTTTCTGTACCAGACAGCACCTTTTCGAAAATGACCAAATTTTCTCCTAAACTGACTGCCAAAATGTCCGATAATTAATTTCGGACCCAACGACACTGACCGATAATTTTTCAGACCTCAGAATAGCCCGAAAACTGACCCGAAAAACTCAAAAACTGACCTAAAAAAAACCGAACTAGACCGTACCTCGAGGACCGTGCGGGCGTTCGCGTGGCCCTGACGCGCGTCCGCAGGGGTCCTGCGCGGAGCCGCAGGACCGGTTTGCGCCGCCGCACAGCGGGCCTGCGGAGCTGCACAGGGGCACGTGGCGGCCGCCGGTACCCCACGCGGCTCCGCACTGCGCGCCTGACACGTGCCAGTCTGCCATGCCGGGTACGATCCGCATATCTGACCTACGGATCCGCACGAGCGCTGCGCGCGTCTGCCAGGCGCGCCGACGGACGCCGCACGCGCTGCCTGCGGACACGCGTGTCCCTGACGCGCGTCCGCACGCATGTCCTGCGGCTCGGTCCCTTTTTCTAAATTTCCAATTTTGCCCCTACGTTTTTCTGCTTTTTTGTACCCTTTTGGTCTTTTTTCACCCCCCCACTTTCCCTATAAATACCCTACCCCTCTTCATTTCAAAACACACCAAAAACAATTTGTTGAATTTCCAAATTGTTTCCTCTCTCTCTCTCTCTCTCTAATTATTTAGTTTCTCTCTCTAATTAATTAGTTAATTAAAAATTAATTTTAATTAACTAATTAATCTACTTTTTAAAATTCTCACCAACTCATAATTAATTAATTAATTAAAAATTAATTTTAATTAATTAATTAATCCTCTTTTTATTTTCACCAATAATTAATTAATTAATTAAAAGTCAATTTTAATTAATTAATTAATCTCTTTTTTTATTCTTCATCCACTACTTAATTAATTAATTAATTAAAAATTTAATTTTAATTAATTAATTAATCCCTTTTTTAATTTTTTTATCCACTTTCAATTAGTTAATTAATTAAAAATCAATTTTAATTAATTAATTAATTCCTTTTTTTTAAATTAAATTTTCACTCAAGTGGTCAATTAATCCTTTTAAATAATAATTTTAATTAATTAATCCTTTTAATTAATTAAATTTTGAGTAATCAAACCCCTTTTCAAAATCATTTTCATTCTCTGAAACGGAACTCCGCTCCGGTAAAACCACTCTCCCACTACTCAAATCAACCCAAAAGAAGGTATAATCTCTTACCCTCAATCAAACCAATCGAATCTGACCGATTTTTAAGCCCTCCTTCCATCTCATAGTGGAACAAACTACGCGGGTTTTGATCCCCATTCAATGGGGTACATAGGCAAACTTGAAATCTAAATCCAAGTTTCAAATCCAAATCCCAACCAATCCCCTCCCCCATTTATTTTTTCATGTAAATTTATGCTTTTCCATGTAAATTTTTAATTAATGCAATTAGTTAATTATTTTGGGAGTAAAGGAGCGATTTTGTGATTTCCCTAATACCCAAAAAGGTTAGAGGAAATACTCTCCTTTACTTGTGGATGTTTAAATACTCGCTCTTTAAATACTTGTTCTTTATTTTTTCTGTCTCATAAATTATGCCATGTTCATGCATTATTATCATCAATATACGTCATCCATGAAATCCTTTTTCAAAAAAGTCAAATCAAATTAAAATGCCAAATCGAGATTATTTAAAACCAAAAACCTAGTCCCCGAGCCCAAACTTGGTTCGAAGATTAGTGATTTTATCCTTGGTTAAATTAATCAAAAGATTAATAAAATTGGAGTCAAATTGGGTTTTTCCTTAATTTTTTCATTTAAAATAAATTAGGATGGCGACTCCCGAATCCTTTTCAAAACCGAAAATCAATTTTCTGAGGCGATAGCCGCTTCCAATCGTGAGCACCAAAACCCGTTCCTTAACCTCCCTTAAAAATCGCTCTCGCCTTTCCTTAAGGCAAAATTTTCCTCCACGAGCGAGGGGAGGGGCGTTCGGGCGAGGCCTCACACCTCCTCCTCCCTCTGTTTTAGTCTTTGTGGGGCAATTTGATTTTCCACCATTTGAGGAGGAGAATCATGGTTTCTCTATATGCATTATAGGTAATTGCAGACCTGGTTTTATACCTTTAGATGCCATAACTGCAGCCGTAGTGGTCTCTGTACTTGTTAACATTATTGCTTGCCTCATATCTTCCTTTCAAACATGAGCATAAGCTTATTCAACGGTAGGAAAAGGTTGCATCTGAAGTACATCAAACCTAATTTTGTCAAGTTTGTCATCCAGTCCATCTAGCAAAATATAAACTCTATCTTCTTGAAGAAGAGTATTATATTTTTCTATATCCCTTACGCACTGCATCGGGTTGGGGCGGCGAAAATCAATATGTCTCCATAAGCCTTGAAGAGTATTGTAGTATGATTCGATGGTTCCCCTGTCTTGTTTCATTCGAGACACATGTCTCTTCAAGTCATACACCTGAAATACATCAGTTCCATCAAAATATGTTATAGCAATTGAATCTCATACTTGTTTGGCAGTCGGAAAGCAGATAAAGTTGTTGATTAATGATGGGTCTATAGAATTAATCAACCATCCCTTCACAATAGCTAGCATTATCTATTTGCCATTTTCTGAAGGTTGGATCAGTAGGTTCAAATTGTGGGAGATCACCATTTATATATCCCAATTTGTCTTTGCACATGATATACTTCTCAACAACTTAGGACCATAAAGCATAATTTCTTTCCATTAAGTTTGATTTCGATAGGTGCAGCAACAATATCATATGTTGTTGTCGGGGCCTGGGTATAGGTCTAGTTCTGAATCAAAATTTGATTCATTATGGTTGTTAAATCTTCGAGTATAGTAGTTGTGGAGTTCTCGCCAGGCTCCTTAACCTTCACCAAATCATTTTGGATACTCATCTTTTTCTAATGTATTTATGAGTTCTTTAGGTTTGTGTTTCGGTGAACAAAGATTAAAAATAATCTTAAGATTTCTGCTCTGATACCATGATAAATCATAGAAATTTTCAAAGAAGTTTTTTTTTTCTTCTTATATTCTCAACTGTGCAATACAATATATATACAAAATAGACAGAAAACTAATTAAGAAATTAGGCTAGTAATTAGGCTCAATTTAAGGAACCTACTAACTTTCTTATACAAGAAATACAGCTCATATCAATACTAAATACTTCTATATAGAAAATATATACATCTCACGTCAATAGTTTTGTCTATCTATTATCTTGAAAAATTTAGCTAATTATGGGTGCATTTATATATATGAAAAAATAAAATAAAAAGCATGTAAATTTGAATTAATTTTTATGAATTTTACTTTTATTTTTACCTGTTCATAATTTTATCTAATGGGAACATAAAATCATTCAAACACACTTTTTTCATTAAGAAAAAAAACAAAAAGGTTAAGTGAAAAATGATAAATATATATATATATATATTAATATAACATGAAATTTAAATACCTTATCATTGTAAATTATTATTTATTCATATAAACCCGAAAAGTAATTTAAGAGAATAAAATTATTTAAAAAATTGGAATCCAAAATAGTAAGCAAATAGACTTTAATGCACACTTAAATATCATTTTAGAGCAAGTGTATGTGTTATATAGGCAATTTGCTAAGGTTGGAATTTCCACCCCTAATACTAAAAATAAATAAATAAATAAATAAAGGTATTTTAATATTTCCAAACTTTTATTTTTTTATTATGTTAATTTCTTTTATAGAAAAAAAAAATTCTTTATAAACTCATCATTTCACATACTATTAATATATTTAAAAATTATTTTAAAAACAATATTTTCAAGTGCTTATTTTAAAATTAAAATGTAATAATTAATATGTTGATGGTCATGGTCACGGACTCATGGTGATGTGTTGCAGAAACAGAAGCAGTCTTATTATTCTTTGCCACATCCTCACTCTACTCTTCTCTTCTCTTCTCTTCACTAACCACTCACAGTGACAGCTAAGGCATGAAAAAAAAGGCAAAGAATCACCTCATCTCCCTTATCTTTTTCTCTTCAATCCCAAGCTTTACTAAAATTTTAATATTATTTATTTATTTTACCATATATATATATATATATATATTTTAAAAAAGGAGAAGAAGAAAATCAAGAAACAGACTTCTCAACTAACCGTTTTTTACAGAAACTCTCTGTTTCTCTTTGTCTGTATCTATCAATGTAGAAAAAACATACAAAAGACCATTACATCAACCCACCACCTTAGATTCATTCTTAACTTCAAAACACACACACACAAAAACTTCAATTTCTGTGTGTAATAAGAAAGAGAGAGAAAGTGCTCTGTGTCGGTATTTCACGTGCAATCTGTGCAATTTTCAAGAACTATCATAAAAAAAAAACTACTTCTTTCTTTCTTTCTCAAAGAATCCCTTTCTGGGTTCTACTAATGTAACCATAACAACAACAATATAGAAACTGTAAATTCAAGAAACTTAATTCATTATGATTCTTTGAAAACTCTTTCTTGAAACAACAACTCTTTCTTTTTCTTTTTACTTGAATAATGGACTCAAGAACTCTTCTTGATCATGCTCTGTTCCTGCTCACTCCCACTAGAACCAGGTATTTATACATATTTTAATTACTTATTTTACATGTATAAGCTCTCTTTTTTCTGGTGATTGATTGATTCTTTCTTCTTTATTGAATTTTGTTCTTTCTTCAAGATGTGATCTTGTAATTTTTGCTGGTGGTGCGAGTGAGAAATTGGCATCTGGGCTTCTTGAACCATTTGTTTCCCATTTAAAAACTGCTAAAGATCAGATATCTAAAGGTGGCTACTCCATCTCACTTCGTCCTCCGCCTCCAAATGCTTACTGGTTCACTAAGGCCACTCTTCAGAGGTAACCCTTTTCACCAATTGCTCTTTCTTGTAAATTATTGCTTCATTTATATGACAATTTTTCAGTTACATTGCTAGAAGTAGAACTGAAATTCTTTTCCCTGTAGATCTTGTTCAAATTTACCAGATTTGGATGAAAATCCAAAATGGGTCAAAAAGTAGGATCACAAGTTACTGAATAGTTGCAAAAATATTTTGAATTACTTTTATGGTTGGTTCACCAGTTTGTATTTTCCTAGATCTGGGTTATCTGATTTATATTTAAGCCAAATATGTATTTGTTGTTTGCCAGATCATTTATTATTTTGGAATTGGCCCAATTGGGAAATTTTTTTGTACAAATTGAATATGTTTTAAATTTTGTACATCAATCAATTCCATTCCTGTAGTATTAAAGTTTAGTGAAATACTGTAGTCCTTGACTGGAAGTGGAAGTTGTTAGCTGTACTCAAATGGCTATTAGGCCAAAGTAGAAAAGGAGTCAGGAAAAAGAAATGAATCATTTAGGTTGGGATCCTTAATTATCTATAAGCAGAAGTAATCATCATATTTAGGCTTTAGCTGATTACTCTAGGTGGATTTGTGAGTTCGATATCGGTATCTGAGTATTGTTGTTGTCATTACAGATTTGTGATGTTTGTTAGCACACCAGAAGTTCTTGAGAGATTTGTGACAATAGAGACTGAGTTAGAGCAAATTGAGAGTTCAGTTCATTCAAATGAGTTAGATGCAGAAGGTATGATTCGGGCTATATTTTAATTATATGTCCTTTTCTCAATGTTTCTATATTCTAAACAAAACTGGATTTTATGGTTCCTGTAAATATAATAACCTGGAATTACATCGGTTATGTTAACTGATCATATGTTTTGACTTGTAATTGACTGAAAAATCTCTCAGGTGCTGGTGGATATTACCAAAAATCCACTGCCTCATCTAAGGTATGTCATTAGTTTAAATTTCATATATGTTTGGTGATATGTCCTTCAATCCTGGTAATAATTTTAGACCTATATTTTGATGCCCCATTTTAGTCAAAAGGAGATTATGATGGAGCTGGTGATGCTGTACAGGAAGATAATTCCAAGTAAATAATTTGATCTTGCAACTGGAATATTTGATGTTGCAATATATGTGATAAGAATGCATTTGAACTATAATGTATTGACTGTTCAGCTCGGGGTGACTGAACAGGGTTCGACTTCAACGTGCTTTGGAAACTAGGAATGTTGTGCTTCGCAAAGAGCAAGCAATGGCGTATGCTCGTGCTTTGGTTACTGGATTTGAACTAGACTCCATAAATGATCTTATCTCCTTTGCTGATGCTTTCGGTGCTTCACGCTTAAGGTATGAAAAGTTACTAGTGAGGCAGTACTTAATCACATTAACTAGAACACTATCTTTTGGAGGTTTCTTGATCAGGTTTTTCTGGAATTATATTCAGAATCTGTTCCCTAATTATCATCATTATTGATAGTAGCAGTAGTTTAAAATCCATATCTGATTTCACTCAGGGAAGCATGCTTAAATTTTGTGGAATTATGCAAGAACAAGAATCAAGATCGGCTTTGGGTGGATGAAATTGCAGCAATGCAGGCATCTAGGCTGGAGTTACCTTATCTTGGAACTTCTGGAATAGTACTTGCTGGTGAGGAAAATTATCCTAGCCAATTAGGCAGTATCTCTGTTGGGAAACAGAATGGCTCAATAGATGCATCAGTGTCTGACTCGAGCCTTGGAAGTTTAGACCTCAACCAAGGTATGATAGAATATAATTTTCTAATTACCAGTTTTCATTATATTGCTTATCTACATTTTCAGTGACTAGAAAGTTAAAAATTGTTAGAGAGCTAAATATAGTTTGGAAACATTACTATCAGCAAAGTTTTAATGTTAATGAACATTGGTACAGATAGTAGTTTGCCGACATCAACTCCAGTGCAACCTACAGAAGGCAAAGGTCAAGTACCCATGACGTGGCCGAACCATCTTCCTCAATACATGCACAACTTTCAAGGTCCTATGTTTCAACAAATGCCTCCATATCAAGGCTACCTTTATCCTGGTATGCATGTTGCCCCTCCTTATTTTCCTGGGAATATGCAATGGAATCCAAAAATGGATGATTATAGCCTCGGGCGCAACTGGGAGCCAGATGATCGTAAAAAGCATAAATCATCATCCAGGAACAAGAAGAAGACTTCAAACCAAGATGATTCCACTGAACCTAGTGATTCTAGCTTGGAGACTGAATCAGATGACAATTTGCAGAATGGTGAAAGACAGTGCTCAGTTGAGCAGGTGCGAAGGAAGAAGCACGGGAAGAAGTCCTCAAGAAAGGTCGTCATCCGCAACATTAACTACATAACTTCTAAGAGGGATGGAGAAAAGGATAGCATGTCGGATGAGACATCCGATGAGGATGAATTCATTGATGGAGAAGCTCTCAAGCAGCAGGTGGAAGAAGCTGTTGGTACATTGGAGAGACGACATAAATCAACCTCTCGCCATCATAAGAAATCACATCATGGCACTGTAGATGGTTCAAATGATGAAGATAAGAAAGTAGCTGAGAGACAAAAAGGAAATGAACAATGGGGTGCCTTCCAGAACCTCCTTTTGCAGGACAAGGATTTAGACACCACTGAAACTGAACCTAGTACTTTACAGGTTCAGGATTACTTTACAACTAAGAGCTCTGAGGGGGGAATGTCATCGGCATTGAACCTGGAATCCGAGAAAATAACCAAGCCAAGAGAAATTTCAAATGATTCTTTTGTTGCAGCTAAGAGGTATACAAGTAATGAGGGTGAATTTCAACTTGAAAACTTCGAAGCTGGTGAAAATCTCAAGGCAATGACAAAGAGAAGGGACAGCACATATGAGGAGTTGTTATTTTCTAAGGGAACTGAAAAATCAGGGAACTATAACCAAGCTACTGTTTCTGATTACTCCTCTTTAAGGATCAAAAGTCAGAAAGAAGGAGATTGGTTTGTCAGCAACCATCTAGATAAGCCAGTAAATAATGGTGATTATGCTGCATCAATAGCTGATGATCATTTCCAGTTTGAGAAAAATAAGAAAGATGTTCTAGTTGATGACTCATTCATGATCCAAGCTCGACCTTTAGTAGATGATCAATTCGAATCTATATTAAGAACAGATATAAGCATGGCTGCTGATATAGTTGAAGCTACTCAATATGACAATGGCACCCCAGAAATTTCACATGAGAAGGCTGAAACATTTGGTACCCATGAACCAGATGACCTTTACATGGTGCTTGGGCGTGATTCAGGTGCGGACAATGCTATGTCTTCTTGGACTCCAGAAATGGATTATGAGAATGATATTTTATCTGCTGAAGCCAATGGAAGACACTCTGGTCTTGAACCAAATGCTGCTAAAGATAAGCTTGCTTCTAATAACAAGGGCACTAGTAGCAAAAATGGTGGAAATCTGGGAGGAAAAGTTTCTGGTAAAGAAGCAAAGTCAAAAGTTTCAAATGGAACTCTTGGAAGGAGCAAATCTGACTTACAGTCAAGGACCAAGAAACCAATTTCTGGAGGTAGAACCACAGTTCATAGAAGCAAATCTGAGAAGGTATTAATGCATATTTTTTTTAACTTTCTACTGTCTGAATCAACTAGATATGAAAAAACAAATTGGATGGATCTTTTATTTTTCTTTTTATCTATTTTTTATTTATTTTTTACCATTATATCTACTTGTAAATAGGAAGAAGAGAATAGAAAGAGAATGGAGGAATTATTGCTTCAACGCCAGAAGCGAATAGCTGAAAGGGGTACTGCAGGAAATAGTCCATCTACATCCAAGAAAATGCCAGTGAAGAAACCATCTCCTTCAACTTCCTTAAAGAATGAAGATCCCAAAACCACTCCAAGCCAAGAGAGTAAAAAATCAGTCTTTAGGAGTTCTACCATGGATCGCCTTGCCACTGCTCGAACAACACCGAAAGCGGAACCAGCTCAATCAAAGCCTGCTCAACCCAAAAAGCCAACCTTGAACAAAAATGGTTTGTCACAGAAGACTGCCAGTGCTGATAATAAGAAACCAAGTCCCAAGTCTGTTGTCCCTCAAAAGAAGGAAAGCAACGTAGCTACAGAAGATAAGCCAAAAGAAGTACCAGTTACTGATGACATTGACAAATTTAAAGACAACAAAGAGCTATACAGCATTCCTTCAGTAGAGAAAAATGAAGCAAATATGATTTCGGAAAGAGATATGTCGAACAATAAGGATAATAAGGACTCTTCTGCACAACTGGATCACTTAAAGGGTAATGATAAGGGATTATCTATAGCAGCTCCAATTGTTTGTGAAGACATTAAAACTTCTGATGATCTTGGTCAATATACTTCTGAAATGACATCAATACATCCTGTGCCAGAACCACGAAATGAAGCTTTAAACCTTTCTGCTGATGAGAACATCAAAGAGAATGGCGTGAGAAGTGAAAATCTGCCTTCACCTAAAAAATCTGAGATAGAAATATCAACTCCACCACATGATGAAATAAGCCCTGAACCAGTCCACTCAAGGAAGAAATGGAACAGCGATGAAACCTCTCCAAAAGCAGCTAAAGGGTTTAGAAAGCTTCTTCTTTTCGGAAGGAAAAGCCGAACCTCTACTGTAAGTTGATTTCATTAGCAAATTGAAGTTCTTGAAAATGCTGCCAATTCAAGTTGAATGAATGTTTAGTTGAAAAAAAGAAAAAAAAAAACACAAAAAGAAAGAGTTGAAAGCAGGTAGATAGCTCCCTTGCATAATAAGGCATTCGGTGTTGGTGCCAATATGACTATATGAGAAGCATGTTTTGTAATTTATCCGGGTTTGGCATTGAGTAGGGTGAGATAGAGTGTAAAGAAATTAAGTTTTTTTTATTTTATTTTTTTGGCATGTGTTGCTTTTGGGATGTGTATTAATATTAATTGAAACCTTGTTTTGACTCTTTACTGAAATTTATGTTTGTAATTATGTACTTCAATGCCTTGTAATGAGTTATGGTTTAGTTTGTTACAATGTATTCAATTTTTCTTCATTATCCTTGCAAGAATGAAGGCATTGTTTATTCTTTTCTTTGTTACTTGATGTCTGAAGTTGAGAAAATTGCTAGTCTTGTATAAGAAGTGACTTTCTATCCTGCCTTGTTGCCATTTCTAACTATTTTATTATTATTATTATTACTTTTCTTTTTTTGGTTTTGGGAGTTTTAAATTTAGCTCCATTGAGACTTGAACTTTAAACCTCAACATTTAAATTTTTTATTTTAAATTTAGTTCCACCAGAATAGGGAAAATGATAAATTTAGTGTTTCAATTTGGTAAAATTGAACAATTGAACGTTTAAAAGTTTCAATTGAGTGTGTGAACCTGTAAAATAATGACAATTAAGTGTAATTTACCAGTTATAATCCGGTAATCTTATAAATAAAGCTGATTTGGATGAGAGATATTTTAATGCGCTGATTTGTAATGTTTTGATTGGTCGGTAGAAATGACATGGAAAATTACTTGCTGACTCAAATTCAAAATAAAAATTAAAAGAAAAATTTTAAAAACTAAAAAAAATCTTCAAAAACTTAAAAAAAAAAATTTTAAAAATAAATCCGGTATGGGTTTTAGATTACTAAGTTGAAAATTGAAAGGAATCTATAACAACACCAGTTTCCTCTCTAATTCAATTCCAGTATTTTCCCAAAAACTAAACAGAAAATAAAGAAAAATGGAAAGGAATCGAA
>CATKHJ010045520.1:0-10514 GCA_949750685.1 Vernicia montana
AGAACAATGAACTGAACCAGTTGAGGAGCTAGGAAAAATCTTGGTAGAAATAGGAGAACCTGAAAAATTTTTGTTGATTAATTCCTCTTTGGAAGAAAATAAAAAAAGCCAGGTAAGTCAGTTCTTATTGACTAATATTCATAGTTTTGCCTGGTCTTCAGCATAAATGGGGGGGGGGGGGGGGGTGAACCCTGAGGTGATTACCCATCAACTGAATGTAAATCCTACTTATAGACCAGTCAAACAAAAGAAGATATGCTTCGGTCCAGAGCGACAAATAGTGATTGATCAAGAAGTGGATAAGTTGATGAAAGCAGGATTTATAAGAGAAGTTCAATACCTAGAATGATTAGCTAATGTGGTGTTGGTAAAGAAAGCAAATGGATCATACAGAATGTGTGTGAATTTCACAAATTTGAATAAAGCTTACCCCAAAGACTCTTTTCCTCTACCTCTGATAGATAAGCTTGTGGACTCCACAGCAGAGTATGGTTTCTTATCTTCTCTTGACGCAAAACAGGGGTATCATTAGATAAAAATGCATTTAGATGATGAAGAGAAGACTTCATTTATAATAGAGAAAGGCATTTATTATTATACCTCAATGCCCTTCGGTCTGAAAAATGCTGGAGCTACGTATCAACGCTTGGTCAACATGATGTTTAAAGAACAACTGGGTAAGAATCTTGAAGCATATGTTGATGATATGATAGTGAAAAGCAAAACTTTTGAAGATCATCTCCGGGATTTGGCTGAGATATTCAATGTGATGAATACATATGGAATGAAGCTTAATCATGAAAAATGTGCTTTCTTTATACAAGGAGGAAAATTTTTGGGATACATGGTCAGTGAGAAGGGGATAGAACCAAATCCATATAAAGTAAAAGCTATCTTGGGAATGACAGCCCCTAGAAATGTCAAAGAAGTGCAAAGATTGACAGGGCGAATTGTAGCTTTGAGTAGGTTCTGTCAAGATTAGCTGAGAAATATCTTCCTTTCTTTAAAAAGTTAAGAAAATCTGTTACCTTTGAATGGACAGAGGAATGCCAGAGTGCATTTGAGAAATTGAAGGCCTTTTTAAGCTCAAAACAACTTTTGAGCAGACTATTGCCAGTCGAAGAGGTTTTAATCTATCTTTCTGCATCTGATAAAGCAATTAGTTCTGTGCTGATCAGGGAAGAAGGATCAATTCAGAAACCCATCTACTATTTCAGCAAAGTTCTTCAAGGAACGAAGTTGAATTATTTGTCAATTGAGAAGCTAGCATATGCTCTACTTCTCTCCGCCATAAAGTATAAAGTATATTTGCAAGTTCATCAAGGGATAGTGGTGACAGATCAACCATTACAAAAAGTCTTGCACAAACCAGAAACATCTGGTAGAATGCTTTATTGGTCAATAG
This sequence comes from Vernicia montana, assembly GCA_949750685.1. Taxonomy (NCBI): domain Eukaryota; kingdom Viridiplantae; phylum Streptophyta; class Magnoliopsida; order Malpighiales; family Euphorbiaceae; genus Vernicia; species Vernicia montana. The sequence continues at coordinate 1,406 of CATKHJ010045520.1, forward strand.
AATTGGGACAGTATGGGCTACAATATAAATCAAGATCAGTAATCAAGGCGCAAGCCTTAGCAAATTTTATATCTGAATGTTCCTTCGACCCTGAACAAAAATCCGAAGATCAGAATCTTGAGAATACAATTCAGACAAAAAAATCACCAACGAAATATGAGTCAAGTTGGGAGTTATTTGTAGATGGAGCTAGTAGCGAGGAGGGAAGTGGCATTGGTATTGTACTAAAGAATATTTAAGGATTCCTGTTGGAATATGCTTTGAGGTTAGACTTTGAGGCTACTAATAATATTGCTGAATATGAAGCAGTAATCTAGGGGTTACTTTTCTCAGACTGCCTTCGCCTGGAAGAATTAATAGTTTACAGTGACTCTCAACTAGTGGTAGGACAGATAGAATGAGATTTCGAAGCCAAAGAAGAAAATATGGCCCGATATTTGCAGAAAGTGAAGACCATCATTCAAAAAATGAAAGATAGGGGAGTAAAATTACAGTTTTAGAAGATCCCAAGGGGAGAGAACCATAGGGCTGATAGCCTCAGTAAACTTGCAGTTGTTCATCCAGTTGAAATCTCCCAGAAGATATTTATGGGATCCTTGGCTTTTCCCAGTACTCAAGAAGGAGGAGAAGTAATGGAGGTAGACGAAGAACCATGTTGGTTAGACCCAGTCAAAACTTTCTTGGAAAAGGGCGAATTACCTGAAGGCAATAAAGAAGCTAAGAAAGTAAAATGTCAAAGTGCTCATTTTTCCTTACATAACGGAGTCCTTTATAAAAGAGCATTTTCTCTTCCTTGGTTAAGGTGTCTGAAACCAAGTGAGGCTGAATATGTTCTTAGAGAGATACATGAAGGCTCCTGTGGAATACATATAGGGGGAAAAATGTTGGCAGCTAAAATAATCAGGCAAGGATATTATTGGCCAAGAATGAAAAGCGAAGCAATGACCTTTGTTAGAAAATGTCCTTCATGCCAAAAATTTGATAGTGGCAAGCATATACTAGCAGTGGATCAGAGACCTATATCTAGCTCTTGGCCATTTGCTAAGTGGCGGATGGATATAGTGGAACCATTTCCCACTGCTTCGGGTCAGAGAAAATTCCTATTGGTAGCAGTGGAGTATTTTTCCAAATGGGTCGAAACTAAACCACTAGCTACCATTACTATGGATAAAATAATTAACTTTTTATGGAGAAATGTTGTATGCAGGTTCAGTGTTCCATACCAGCTCGTCAGTGACAATGGAAAACAGTTCGACAATGCCAAAATGCGAGCCTTTTGTTCAGGACTCCACATCAAACAAAATTTCTCCTCTGTGGCTCATCCACAAACAAATGGCCAAACGGAAGTGACCAATCGAACAATCCTACAAGGGCTGAAACGAAGACTGGATGGATGCGACCGAGGCTGGGCAGTTGAACTCCATCATGTGATGTGGGCGTACATAACAACTCCAAGACAGCCTACTGTAGAAACCCCTTTCAGTTTAACTTACGGGACTGAGGCAATCATTCCTGTTGATATAGGTTTACCCAGTGGCAGAGTTAGTTATTGCAGAGATGAAGAAAATGATCAAGCTAGGAGGATAGACTTGGATCTTCTTGAAGAACTCAAAGAAATAACCAGTATCAGAATAGCAGCTTATAAGCAGCAAGCTGCCAATTACTTCAACAAGAAAGTAAAGCATCGAGTATTTTCTGAAGGAGATTTGGTTATGAGATTTTTGGAAGCAACTGGAAAGCGCGAATGAATAGGCAAGCTAGCACCAAGATGGGAAGATCCATTTATAGTTCAAAAGGTTATAGGTCCAGGAACTTATAAGCTTGTAACTATAAAAGGTGGCGAAGTTCCTCATACATGGAACATTCAACACCTCAAAATGTACTACCAATGAATAGCAATGAAAAGATGCAAATTTCATAAAGATATCTAGTCTTCCTTCTTGATTAAAGTCCTAACAAATCGCTAGGCGAAATCCCCGGTGAATCAAAGTGAAAGATCTAGTAAAATTGCTAGGCATTTCGATAAATCCAGGTAAGAGCTTAATATTACAAGTAGCAAGTCATTTAAACAAAGAAAGCTCAAAGAAAAATTACAAAAATAATCAAATGCAAGCATAAAAAGATAAAAGGATTAATTCTTCTTATATAAGAATTTACAAATAAAAAAATTGTATTATATACAAAAGAAAGAAAAAGAAGAATATTAAATCTCTGTTGGAGGAGGCTCATTCGAAGAAGCATCTACATTGAGATTTAGAGAGATTATTAGAGCAGCTAAAGCATCTAAATCAGCTGAAGGAACAACAGGATCAGCTGCAGTAGGAACAGTCGAAGAGACAACATGAACATTCTCAACCACTTCGACTTCGACCTCTTCACCAATGTCACTATCACTTTCCAATTCTGTTATAGGAGAAGCGGCCTATGCTGTCTCCTTTTCCCAAGAAGGAAAACTCTCTGGATCAGGCACATCTTTTCCTTCTTTTGTATCTTCACCAAAAATGGAAAAATCTAGAACATGAGGTTCCTCATCTATTTCCATTTCGGGTACTTTTTCTAGCACACCTGGAAAGAAGACTGCTGCATCTTGGATAGCATTATTATAATATTGTGCATCCGCCTTATAAGAATGATATGTGATGATTTGGTCGAAGCTGTCAGAAGATAAGAAGTCCCTGATGGCTCTCTTCCTGGCCTCCTCAGACTGCCTATGTTGTTCCTCAAGTATTTGAGCCCTCTTCGAAGCTTGCTCGTAAGAATAAGCGGACACTCGGAGCTCTCTCTGCACTTTTTCGAGATATTGGCGAAGACCTGAAATCTCCTCTACTTCAAAGGCAAGCTCTTCATTGTGTTTTCTCAAATCCTCTAATTTGGCTGAGAAGTCAAGAGTAGACTTGTCCTTTTCTGCAATTATTTTATCTTTTTCTACTAAAGACAAGTCTCTCTCAGCCAAGGTAAATCGAAGAGCTTCCATTTCGGCCTCAGCTTTTTGATAGGTTTCATTGCTTGTTTTTAGCTGGGCCTCTATGTTAGCTCGTTCTTTCTCTAACAAGGCACTCATTCGTTTCTCCTCCTCCAAAGAAGTTTTTGCAGCAAGCAGTTCCTCCTCCAGTTTTAGACAAGCCTCTTGTCTCTCCTCAGTGGCTTTCCTAGCAGCATCATAGTGATCCTCCAGGAGGCCCAATTGAGTACGAAGCTTATCTGAATCCAGAATGGCCTGCATAGAATCTTGATTAGTTGGATTCAAAGAACAATTCATTCAGAAATCAATGAGAAAAAATTATTTACTTTTTTAAGTATGTGCTGGTGCCTATCCAAAGTCTCTTCTGCGAACTTTAATAAAGTTGTAGGAGCGGGCCGGAGGAAAGAAAGTGGTACTGCAGAAACTGCCGGTAATGGAGCTCTAGCAGTAACCCTTTCGTTCACTTCAACCCACTCCTCAACTCGTTGTCGCTTAAAAGGAGGTTCGGAAGAGTCAGAGAGAGTTACCGAAGAAGAACTAGGCGAAACTGCGTTCTTTTTCCTCCATGCCAAAAATTCCTTTATTGTTAATTTTTTTTTGGAAGTTTGGCAGGGAGGAGAGTTGTCTTTATTTGTGATTCCTCTAGGTTGATAGTAAGAGCTGGGGAAGAATCAGTTATTGGAGACAATGAGGGAATTGGAGAAAGTTGATGCGACTCCAAAAGAGTAGGAATAATAATTGGCTCCGAATCTGCAATAACGAAAATCTCAGATATTAGCAAAACTAATATAGTAAAGAAAATGGGAGAAATAGGAAATAAATGAAGCAAATTGCCTTCTAAAGCCAGCTGTTCTTCGACAACCAGAATCTTCTCAGGTGAAGGATAAAGGAGGCGAAGTCTGGTAAAATCAGGTGAAGAGGTCTTCTTCGTCACATACCTCTCCCACGCTAATATTTCTGAAGCGGTGGGAGGTGTTCCAGCCTTAACACTCCTCGACCATTTTATTTTATTATTTTCGGGTATTTTAAAATCAGAATCACCCATAGATGTTAAATTAAAAGGCAAGGTAGAAGTAAGAGTGATGGAATGGTCAGTTATACATTTTCCAGATTCTGGTCCAAGTAAATCCTTCGTCAACAATGCCAACTTGGCATTAAAAGTCTCATCATCAGCAACATCCTCCAACTGCCTCTCAAGATCACCCAATTTTTTCGCTGCACCAGAGTTATGAGCAAAGACCTCCAAAACATTTGGAGGAAGAGGGCCTTTTCTTTTTGGCTCCTTTTGTATCGGAGGCATTGCCCTTTTTCCCTTATTGCCAGGAAGAAGGGATAAGGGAGGGGGAAGGGGAAGAGCGGCTCCTCCAGGAGACTTGATAGATATTCCCGAGCGGGGAACAGTTGCAGGGCGAGGAGCATTGACTGGTACAGTTGGGTCAGAGGCCTTGACAAGTCTTCGCCTCACTGCAAGTACCTCCCCTAGAGTTTTTTTAATTTGTTTGCTAGAGTCTTTGGCTGGCAGAGGACCAAAATCAGCTTCGACCCTCACCTTTAACCTCCCGATAGAAGGATCTATGACAGGTAGCTTAGAGGCTGGGATATAATCCCTGAGAGATATCCCTTCTGTCATCTTCAAAATATCCTGATAATGTTCAGGATTCTTTGCCTTCACTGCAAATGCAATGCAAAGATTCAGAAATAGTACAAGTATGCATAATCTCAATATGGGATATAATTATAAAATTTTATGAAAATAAAATATACCTTGGACGTCCATAAGGTGTATTCTTGGGGTTGGATTTCCTTCGACATCCCTTAGATGTATGGCGGACCTCATCTTCTCCGCATCATATACATATTTTTCACCGATAAGGGTCCTAAGGTCTTGTTTTTCGCTATTTGACAATAGCTCTGGCCATTCACTCAGACCTTCAACCAGCAACAGCAGATGGCCAGGAAATCCAAAGCCAGTGGATTTGGAGCCGAGACCATCAGTAATATCGATCACTCCAAATTTTCTCTTCCAATCTTTTATTTTTTTATCCTTGCCTATGAAAAGGCCCCTAAGGGGCCTGGTGGAAGTCATATATACTCCAGGAGATTCCTGGGCACTCAGAAGGCGGAAGAAACACTGGAAGAGTTGAGCAGTGGGATGAATCTCATAGGCGAAGCAAAGAACTTCGAAATAATGCATATCTCTGATAGAATTAGGAGTCAGCATAATGTGATTGACTTGGAAATAATTGAAGCACTCCACCAAGAATTTTGTGGGAGGGAATAGGAGATCAGCCTCTAATTAATGATAGAAAATGATATAATGACTCAGATCTTTGAGGAGTGCGGCATTTGGGACACTCAAATAGACTCTTTCGTGGGATTGAGCAAGGCGGAAGATAAACTTCTTATTGAAGTCCAGATTGTCGCTAAAAGCCGCAAATTCACCAATTCGCCCAAATAGGTTCGATTTCTCCCCAAACCTGGTTCAAGGTTTCTTGAAACTGAGCAACACTCACTCTGTCTCTCCTTGGATAAGTGTTCTTCTTGGGAGCCATTGGAGTTTGAAAGGAAGAAAGAGATAACTTTCGATAGTGTTGAAGGAAGAAAGCAAGTAAAAACAAATTCACAAATCAAAGGAAGTAAATAGGAGCTCTAAAGTGATGAACAGAGGGGTTTATATAGAGAAGAAACCCTTACCAACCATCGCCCAATAATGAGAAAACCTAAACGATGGTTAGCAATTTGAAAATTCCTTAAAAGTCGTACCAGTTTGAGCTTGTTTGATGCCACGTGTATGCGCTTGTATTCGGAAAGACAAGCATTAAATGAAAAACTCACTCGACTATCAAGTGCATTAAATGGGTTAAAGATGATTGATATACATCACATGATAGCTATTGAAGCAGAATATGTAGTCAGTAAAAAGCACTTTGCCTTTGGCAAAATAGATCAGAAGATAAAGTATTTCTATCGAAGCTTTGTTGATGTTCTTCGCTTCAAAAGAAAAGAAATAGGGGGCCTCTGATGAGGGACAAAAATGGCCAATGATATGGTGGACTTAAATTAAATATAAAAGCTCATTATATATAATATTAATACAGAAATATGAGAAGATTAAGACTGAATACAAAGGCCCAGTAGAAAAAGCCCAGAAGGCCATTCTCTACCACATTAAGACGAAGATACCACTTCACCATGCTCCAAAGCTCTTCACCCTCCTCGCAATAAATGCAACTTGTTTAACAATTTTCATTAAGGAAATTGAGGCCATCAAGCACTTATGTCACATGGCTTTTGTCAGAGGAAAGTCATACTTATGCAGCGTACTCACGCCTATTTCTATACCGACTACCTGCCATCTGACAGAAATAAGGACAAGATCAAATCTTATCTTTCAGAGCCTAAAATACCAACTCCATCAATCAAAAGGTATATGTTCTTTCCCCATTTACCCTTTAACCTAAAGGACTTGGGGCCTATAAAAAGAAGAAAGTAAATCATAAAAGAAGTCAGATTGAACTCTATATCTTTCTTATCTCCTTTTTTCTCACAAATATAAAGCTATTACTTACTTGAACGTCGGAGGCTCTTCGCCAGGCAACCAGCCTGACCCTCTTGACTCTGCTCACTTTTGCAGGATTATTGGACCAGAGCCCAACAACGAAAATTCAGCCCAAAATAAAATATTTGTTGATTTAATACTCATCAATCTGTTTTATTTTTAGATAAACATAATGCAGTAATTAATATCTATAAGCATGTGAAAAATAAATATCTAAGAACACCCAGAAATCTAAAAAAGAATAGGGCAATAGCAAATTCATTTACAATGGTTCTATTCCTTTGTTTAAGATAGCCTTAATATGGGGCTTGTCAAAGAATAATGACATGTTCATATATATATATATATATATATATTCACGTCAAATTTGAATCCTCACGATTTTTAATATTTTTGAATTAAAATTCATTATATCATAAATAATAATTTAAATCCAATAAAATCTAATGATAATTTAAATTATATTGGAAATTTTTTTTAGTCGTCTGGTCGTTTTTACAACAGCATATAGTATTTGTTAAAATTAACGGAGTCGTCAGACCTGCCGTTTGACAAATGCCACATCAGCTTAGTAAAGTTGATCATCGGTTATGGTCACCGATAATCAACCGCTCCGCCTCTGAGATTTCTTCTCTTGTGGTCTGCGACATTAAGGCCATGACTTCTCTCGCTTTTCCGTCTCTATAAAGTTGAGCAATTTCATGATATGAAGTTCAATTTTGAAGGATTTACCTGTGTTAGTGTGAAAATGATATGAAGAAATCAACAATGGTGGTCAACTACCATTACCATTGTCAAACATATCTTGCAATTGTCAATCACTCCATGTGCGTTGCCAACCAAGCTCTCTTCCATCTGCACACCTAGTCTTCCTCCAATCAAGCCATAAATGGCTCTTTGTAATTCTATAAATACCATTGTATTTCTCTTTGTAATTATACCATTCATTAATATAAATCATATGTTCATCATGTAATCTAACATGGTATCAGAGCCTTAGAGCTCATTAAAGCTCAGTTCCTTAGGAAATCCAGAAAATCCAATTTTGCCCAGTTTTTTGCTCTGTTTTTTGGCTCCCAAGCTTCTGTCTCTTTTCGCCCCCACATGCACACGTTAGAAATTTTTTTTGACCATACCATTAGCAAGCCCATAAAATTACAAGAATTTTGAAACAAACCTCGCCGGAAAAGGAGCCTCCACGCGCTCTCACGCGCCGGCCAAAGTTCTGCGAGCGGGAGTCACTCTCTTCATGCACGTCACGCGTTGGCTGGAGGTAGAAGATGACCACGTGGCGCCACGTCACCGCCACGTGGTGACACGTCATCCAGACAACGAATCAGCTCCAGCCACGTCAGCAACCAACGCCACGCCATCCAAGATGCCTTGTCAGCATCCTCGTCATCCAGTCACCGTCCGCCACGTGGCACCGGTCATCCGCCACGCTATCAATGACAGACCCTTCAGCCAATCATCTCACGCCACGTGTCACATGTCAGTGACACGTGTCCTCTGCAGCACCGCCCAGTCAGTGCCACGTCAGCCAATCAGAGATTGCCACGTGTCAACGTGGGATCCACCTAATTTGCCTACCAAATATTCCCGACCAACCAGTTGCCGTCACGTGTTATTCACGTGGCCCAGTCACTGCATGCCACTGTCAAAACGTGGGCCCCCTCTCTGCCACGTCAGCGATTCGCCACCATGATTCGACCCGGATCCGTGCCCTACCTGATCCGACCCGCGGTCCATTAGCTCCGACCCGGGTTTTTACCCGGCCTGCCCTCCGGTCTGGTTCTATGTCTGACCGAATCGGTCCAGTTTGCATTTTCCAACCGGTTCTGTGATTTTTACACCGATTTTCAGAAAACTCAGACCAGTTCCCAAGGTTTTTAGACCTTTTGAGTTCAATTTTGCAGTCTATTTTGCAAAATTCTGTCTCTAAATTAATTTTCTTAATTTTCCCTCTATTTTCTGTGTTTTTCCATCAGCCGGTTAGACCCTCTTCTGACCGGTTCTAAATGAACCTTTACTGGTTCCCAAGGTTTTTCAACCTTCTGAAATCAATTTTGTAGTTTGTTTTGCAAAATTCTGTTGTTATCTATATTTTCCATCATTTTCTCAATTTTCTGTGTTTCTTTAACCGGTCGGTTCAACCCCTTTCCGACAGGTTCTGAATGAACCATTCCTGGTTCCTGAAATTTATAGACCTTCTGAATTTATTCTCGGTCTCTGTTTTGTCACTTAGTGACTCAATTTTCTATTTTGGGCATTTTTTAAATCCATTTTGCCCTTCTAAATCAATTTCTGGTATGTGATTTACTAGCTTCAAAATTTATCTCATCATTTGGGCCGTCTTAATTAATTTTTTGGCCTTCAAAAGCCCTTTAAGGCTTCTGTTTTATCTATTTCAGACTATGTCTGAATCCAGATTTGGTATCAATTTTACCAGAATCTGACTCTGTCTCCTGTTATTTACGTATTCCGCCACGTATCCAATCTGTGCTCTGCCATTAAGATGGCTTCTCCCATTACCACGTTTTCCGCCACGTGTTCAAATCAGATCTCTGTCACCAGATTCAGACTCTAGT
>CATKHJ010045555.1:0-12432 GCA_949750685.1 Vernicia montana
CTTTGATATTCAGAATATGCAATCTTATTTCATAAGCACATTAATCATTAATTAACCTTACACATATCATCACATTATTCACATAAATACCATTTAACCTTTCCATATAACCCATAAGGCAAAATCATTTATCACATATACTCATTTCCATACATATGCAAAATAATATCATCATTTCTTATTTCATAAACAAACACACCTATATACAAATACTACTGAACTATAGCATTCTTTCACCTTAAGTTTAGTTCATTCGTCATATTTATACATATAAGCCATAGTATGCCAAAATCTGATCAGGGTCTATCCATCCATGATCTATCCTACTGAATCCCAAAATCCCTCACATCATTAGAGCCCTCACTCTCAGTAGGCCTTATTTGCCTACATCCAGTAGACAACATAGACGAGGATAACATACGTCTCCTCAAAGGACACCTCTCCTCAGAGTGGTCAAATCTACCATATGCAGTACATAAATGCTCGGGAAATCCCGGCATCAAATCCCTAAGAGGTGGAATCGGTCGTGCCTCAGGATTCCTATACATATTACTAACCCTTGCCAGTTCCCACTTCAAGTCCCTCACTGTCCCTCTCAGGGAAAATACCTCACTCCGTAACATATGGAGCTCTCTCATAATCTCCTCATTTCTAGTCTTCATTCTAGCTACCCAAACTGGATTAGGATCCTCTTCCGGATTAGTCTCCTCTGGATCAGAATAAGCAACCGAGGCTACATCAGATACATCCCTCTCTTTAATAGGGTTACGAATTCTCGGCATCTTTATATTATCAATCATAAGCAACATTTTACAACTTATTAATAACATTTAGCAATAACATTCATACATATCACAGAGGATGATAACTTAATGTATTACATTAACGCTGATCTGACTTAGCGAAATACTTTACAGACAATAAGGAATCCTATGCTCCATGATTTGACTTACAATTCGAAATATGTAAAAAAAAAAATTAAATCTTTCTCTGATACCAACTTTGTCACGACCCATCATTTAGCCATAAATGTCCTAGGGCATAGGGAGACATAAGGTCGCATAAACTCGTAGAACCCTTATAATAATTGTTAACTTCCATTAATTACCAAGTTATCATTACCCTAGAATCGAAACCATAATTTCCATTCCTTGATATCCAATAACACATTTAACACTTATGAAATAATCAGTTATCTACTTAATACTATTTATATGCTTTTACTTTTGAACTCCATTTTTCATCAATTTTTAGCGCAATTCACCATAAATATCTTAAGTGCTTGGACTATAACATCATTATATCATATCACATATCATGCAAATGATATTCTATTTACTACATTATTACAGACATTAAAATCCATGGAGCTCTAGAGTAACTTCCAATTAATACATATCCATACCATATCATCAAAATAGCAGTACAATTCCCAAGCGAAAATATAAAACTTGGAATTTACCTTGCTGACCTATCAACTGGTCCTGAAAATAAACAACAACTATGGAATGAGACAAAACTGAGTGAGTATAGAATAATATAATACAGAATGAACAAACATTGTACAAATAATAATGGTTCATTTTAACAATAAAGCAATGTTAATAAAAATTGTTCTTATGTAACAATTTTCATATTTATAACAGTTATTATAACTTTTAGCAGAAATAATTCATTTCCTTGGAAACGATGTGTTTCCCCCATAATCAGTCGAGTGGAGGCCTACGCCTTACTCACTCCTATACACCTAGTCACACGCATAACTGATTAGGTCATACGTACTGGGGACATTAAACCTTTCCCAGCTAAGGTTCGGATACTCTTACCCTATCCACAGGTTCCATTACCATTGTGCACAAGATCCAATGTATTACCCCACATCAGAGGGGTATTCTGCTTATCATGTAATCATTATAACAATTTATCTTTTCTATCCATGAAATGATTCAATGGATAATATATCAATAATAGTTTAATTCCCATCATTGGTCCAATTAAAAGACCAAAACAATATAGGCTCATTTGGCCAAATGCCATAAAGAATAATTTCTCAATTTGGCTCAATAATCAATAAACAAATAATGATTGCCAAAGAGTTGTAATGCATTTTAAACAAGAATTGATTGAGCATAAAAGCTCATATTCAAGGCACAAAAGCATATAATATTATTAAGTACTCACCTTGAAACTCCTTAGCTCCTAATTAGTATTTAACATGACTAAAAGCGAGACTCCTTGGTATCTCGAATAATACCCTTTCCTTTTGATTCTACAATCACATTACACAAGCTGTATATTAACTTCTATCCCTTTAAATTTACTAACCACACTTTACTTTTCCCTTTCTTAACCATAAACAAACATCACACATATTCATATTACAAAAATTAATCATTTAATCAAACATTATTTATTTTAACCAAATATTCAAATCAAGGAATTTAATTCCTTTCCCTTTTTAATTCCATATTCCACACATGAATCAAAACAAATAATTTTCTATTAATCCATGATATCAATTTAAACTTTAAAAATCAAAATTCCTAAATAGACCAAATCCATTAATTTGGGTAAAATCATTTTCATTCAACCAAATTCCAAATTGTTCTAACAATCATTAAATTATATCATATTCAAACTCAATTAACCAACCAATTTCAATAATTCAAGCTAAATCTTAAAATTCCCAATTTGCTCCATAAACCCTAGAATTTGGGGAAAACTATCAATTCCATATTCAAACTTTAAATTGAGCATAGATTCATCAAATTATCATTCAAACAATCCATAATCATTATTCAATTGAAATTGAATCACTTCAACTTTCACAAACTCCAATTTCTCCATAATAGGATGATTTGGGGAAAATCTAAAATTTCTTAACCAAATCTTAAATTCATCCTTAAATCATGAAATTAATATGATATTAAACTTATAACATCAACCAAACATCAAAAATATTTATCAAATCACACACTTCCTTTTATATCATGAACTATGCCTTCAAAATTTAAAGTTTTGTATAAAATCGTCATAATTCAATTTGACACTTCCAATCCACTTTTACATATCCTAATTGATCTTAGATATCATTAAAATTAATTTAGAACACTTCCTCCCCATAAATCTCAAATAGGCCAAACCATATGGAAATTTTTTCCAAATTGAGTTTCAAACCTTTCATGCTTATTTTCACTTGTTAAACTTCCAATTCTAATATTTAATTTGCATATTCCATTAAAAGACATGTAAAATAAATCCCTCTTAATTTCTCATAACTTAACCATACCATAGAAATGAAAAGAAAAAAGAACTACTACAATCAAAGTACTAAACTCATGTTAAAACAATGAAAGAAATCATTATGCACAATTTCTTAACTTAGGAAATCTTAGTTTGCTATTCTTTGATGAAGAACAAGTTGTAAGGTTTTATGTTTGGTGAAATTTGTTTTTCTTTTCCTTCCTTGGTGATACGGTTCAAAATGGTGAGAAATGGGCAAAATTTTTCTTATATCCAATTGACTTGAATGGTGGTGATTTTAATCCTACCAATCCAATGGTTATAGCTTAATCATAATAAATGGTCAAGATTTAATCAAGATAGATGGCCATGATTTCCATTAGGTGGATGGTGACTATGCATGTGTCATGATAGTGTGTATAAAGTAAAAACAAATTTGGTCCTTTATGTAGAGAAAGTAAGATATCAAATGGTTAAGTAATTGACTTTAGTCAACTTTGGTGTCTTACTAGACAAAACAATTGCCAACTCCAACTTTTCCACCAACTAACTCTAGTTAACATTTCTTAACCTTAGTAGAGTTAAGTTCTATGAACTTAGGAGCACTAGTGGGCTGGCCATGGTTGGGTTTGGGCTTTGAAATCCAAAAGCCCATTTACAAGTCCACCCGAGTAAATTTTCGATCGTAAAATTTTTCGTAACTTTCTTTCTTTCCTTTCATTTAGTATTTTGATTATTACCTTCCCATATCATCATATACCCTTTAAACATTGATACCTTACTCCTTTCAATTTAAATAAACATGTAAAAATATATACGCATAGTAAAATACTCAAACAATGCATTTAACATACATTACATACAAAGGTCTTGTTTCATTCCCATTATCATTTCTATAATACATATCATTTCTATAATATATGATCTATAAAATTTATATTTTATATCATTTCATAACTCTAATGGGCCATGGAAAGCTTGGGTATTACACCTTCTTCCATTTCTTGAAGCATTTGTTGAAGAGGTGAGTTAGGGTTTTTGTTTTCTTTTATGATTATTCTTCCTCCTTATTGCAATCCATGTTTGGGGAGGGTATATGCTTAGAAATTATAAGTCTAGCCCGTGTATAGTGATTCTAAGTGTATTAATTGATATATTCTCCATTATATGTGTTTATGTGTTAATAGCTCAACCTAGAAGAAATCATGAAGACCATGATGGTTATGATGAATTGATGTGATTGTGGATCTTCTATAGAGAGTTATAGCATTCTTTTTGTTTAAAGTGAGTATTTAATATACTATTATACTTATACCTAAATTCTATGAAATTCTATCAAGTCTATGCTTATACTTGTTATTCAATTACTATATGAAAACCAAATGATTATGAGCTACCATGAATGATATTCCTATAATGATTAAACTATATGTATTAAACCTAGCCATTTTGCTATTCTTTATGATATATGTATACGAGCCTTGTAATAGAAATTCCCCAAATTGATGTGGGGCAAACATCAGACTTTGTGCATATTGTACCTACGGATAAGGTATAATATTCGAACTCTAGCTAGGAAGGGTAATGATCATAGTCATGGAGTCTAATCCACTTCATGTAGCATGTCCATAAGGGGACCACTACTTAGAGCATGCTTGTAAGGAAGCCTCTGCTTGATTTCTATATAAATATGTATCTACGACCACCAAGCCCAATTGGTATCCATTTTATATGATTCAGTATATCTTATGTATCTTGAATCATAACCTTGAATTATTCTTATGATTTGATAACCCAAGTTGAAAGGTATGGTAGTATATTCTTTACTCACTACTTTATCTCATTAGTGATTCAATTTTTCTAGGAGATTATAAGTTCATCGGTTTGGTTCTTCAGGCATTCTTCTTCCTAGAGAACCAAGTTGATTAATGTAATTCCTCCTTCGATTATTTTGCATTGAAGTTTATTTTAGATGCTCCATTTGTGTATAAGGAGAGATATTCTTTTGGCCTTAATGGCAATATTGAATGACTATTTATATGTATTAACTTATGATATGAGATGTTATGAGCAAGGTATTATGTTACTATGAGAATGCATATGTATATATGGTTATGTACGTTCAGGTCGAGATCTGGGGTATGAGTTATAAGTTAGTTGTGATAATGCTGTGTGGAATGCTATGTTTATGGGTTCCACGGGTGATTGGTGGCCTTATGCCTACCCAGGCCCTATGACCGTCATATCTTCCTAAGTGGGGTGTGACAAAGTCGGTATCAGAGCGTAAGGTTAAGTCTAGTTTAGACTATACGAGTCACAGAGTATGTGAACACTATGGTGCATAGGAAATTTCCTCTATGTCTATTGAGGTTATCGTTCATGTATAGATCCGTGTTATCTTATATATGTTATGTCTTCCTTTGTTTGTTATATTATAGGTGCCTCCTAGAAGAGGAAGAGGAAGAGGTAGACCGAGACGTGAACCTATTGAGAATGTGGGAGTATCGGATGTGGCTTCGGATGCTGCTTCCATTCATAAAGAACCACTTGAACTGCCAAGGGCTAAACGCCGGGTTCAAGCGAAAAAAATTCATATTCCGCCAAGGAACGATGAAGATGAATTGAGGCATGAGAATGAACGACTACGCCAAGAATTGGATGAGTTGAGAAGGATGATACAAAGAGATGCTAATGTAGCACCACCATCACCTCCTCCACTAGAACAAGAGAGAGTTCCACCTCCTCCGGCTCCTATGCAAGAGAGAATGTCACCGCCACCAGTTCCTATTAATGCTCCAGTCCCTAGACAAATGGCTAGAGGGGTGATAGATGAGGGTGAGGTGAGTATTTATGCTTTCCTGAAGATGGGGCTACCGGATTTCCATGGTGAGGATGGGGAGGAACCGCATGGATGCTTTGCAAAAATGTTGAAGTGAGAACTATGTTCCCTTCAACTTTATCATGTTGCAGTGGTGGTGAGAGTGTGAGAGAGAAGAAAAGAAAAGAGAGCTTGTTTTTTTTTAATTATTATTTTTACTTGTAATGGATCCCACAACAACATTAAATCAACAGAGTTAAGTATTCTGTTAAGGGATGGGCTTATATGGCTCAAATAACAAGATTTGCAATTTTTTGTTCCAAAAAAAAGTTGAGGGACATATTTGTTTTTCGGGCCAAGCATAAAGGTTTTTTTTTATACCTTATCCCTTTAAAAGAACAAGTTTAGAGCTTGTTAATTAGTTTTTGTTTTTCCTTTTCTTTTTATCCCTCATTCTATCCTACACTCTCTCATTTCCTATTTTTACAAGAAGTTATAGTTTATATATATATATATATATATATATATATATATATATATATATATATATATATATATTAACAATAATTTAAATTATAAATGGGTTAATATGTTTTTTGGGCATATTAAATTTTTTTTATTTTTACAAAGAAATGTTGATTTAATTTCTATATTATAATGTCAATCTAGTTTAATTAATTAATATTATTTTTAATAATTTATAAAGATTTAATTAGATTTCTATTAATCTAATAAAAAATAATTTATTGTTAAATGAATTATATTTCTTATTTTGAGGGACAATATAAAATTTTTGAAAAAAGTTTTGGGGGCGAATAATGCTAATTGGCGAATTTTTTAACAACATATAATATCTATATATGCCCTAGAGCCTCATATATTCTATATTATTGTAAAACATTATTCTCATTTTGTAACACCCCAAATGTCTGTAAGTCACTAGAGACCTAAATATAGCATGAAATTGAGTAGAACATGGGTGATGAGAAAGGAAATAGAAAGACTAGAACCGAAACTCTAAATCGGGTATGAGTCCAGAAATCAGTACACCACGCGAGAAACATATGGATTTTAGCTCCTGGATATTTTTTTCATAGATTTTGACTTAAGAAAAGTGAATGAAAGAATAATTAGTTAGAATATTAGAACCCCAAATTTTTTATTAAAAAAATTAATAGGCAATAATAGAATAAGTTAGAGTAATTAAGTGCTTAATAGATGACAATTTAGGAATTCTTAACACATAAGCAATGATTACTTTGACTTTATGAAAAATAATAAAAATAAATTAAAATAAGTATTAAAATGGAGTGGGCTGCTAAACAAGAAAAAGAGATGAGCAGTGAGGATTTTTTTTAACAATTAATGAGAGGAAAAATAAATGAAAAAGAAAAAGAAATATATATTAACAAGATAAGCTTAAACTACCTAATCAAACTTAGCCATTTTCTGATTTACGACCGATTGCATTATGCAATGTAGTTTACAAAATTATGGCCAAGATGCTTGCAAATAGAATGAAGCATATTTTTAAGGATGTGATCTCGGAGTCTCAAAGCGCTTTTGTCCCGGGAAGATTAATTACAGATAATGTGATTATTGCATTTAAAATTGGTCATTTTTTGGAGAGGAAGAGTACTAGTAAGGATGGGATAACATCTCTAAAAATTGATATGTCAAAGGCTTATGATCGAATGGAGTGGGCTTTTTTGTAAGGCATGATGCTTCATCATGGCTTTCATGTGAAATGGGTGCAGTTAATAATGTTTTGTGTTACAACTGTGCAGTATTCTGTGGCTCAAAATGGGGAAATAATCGGTCTAATTATTCCAAATCATGGGCTAAGACAGGGTGACCCTCTTTCACCCTACCTGTTTATCCTTTGTGCAGAAAGATTGTCGACTATTTTGAGTAATTATGAAGTTCAAGGTCGCATTCATGGTTGTAAAATAACCCATCATGCCCTAATAGTATCGCATCTTTTTTCCGCAGATGATAGTCTATTATTTTTAAAGCTAATAGGGAGGAAGTAGGTTATGTGAAGGAGTGTTTAGGTATATATGAAGCTGTGTCTAGTCAGAAAATCAATTTTCAGAAGTCCAATATTCTGTTTAGTCGAAATACAAAGGAAGAAATGAGGAGGGCTGTGTGTTCTTTATTGGATGTTGTTGTCACGACTGATCATGGTCATTATCTTGGTTTTCCCTCTCTTATTGGAAGGAATAAGAAGGAGGTGTTTTCATTCATTAAGCATAAAATTAAACAGAGGTTAAGTGGTTGGAAGAAAAAGTTTCTTTCTTGAGCTGGTAAGGAAGTACTTGTAAAAAGTATGGCTCAATCTATGCCCACTTATGCCATGAGTGTGTTTTTGCTTCCTAAAAGTTTATGTGAGGAGCTTAAGAGAATTATGAATTCTTATTAGTGGGGTAATGGTGAGGATAATAGAAAGGAAGTGAGATGGATGAGTTGGCAGAGGTTGTGTGTTCATAAAAATAAAGGGGGCCTTGGTTTTAAGAGGTTACATGAGTTTAATATTGCTTTGATAAGTAAACAGGGTTGGAGGTTGTTGTTGTATCCTAATTTGTTGGTGGCTAGGCTGTATAAGGCAAAATACTTTCATAATATCTCCCTTTTGAATGTCACAATGGGTCTCAATCCTAGCTATGTGTGGAGAAGCATGTTTGTTGGGAAAAGTCTAATTCAGAATGATTTACTTATTCGTGTGGGTACAGGCCAATCAATTCCAATTTGGGGAGCTCCATGGCTTCCAAACAATGAGAATCCTTTTCTTAAAACTGAATTAATTCCTCCTCTTGAGAATGCTTGTGTGTCCTCATTAATGAAGGCTGATAGGATTGGGTGGAATGAGGATTTGATAAATGATTTATTTATTGATAGAGATGCTCAATTGATTCTTAGTATTCCCTTAGGTATGGTTAATGGTCCTGATAAGTAGGTGTGGAAGCATGAAAAAAGGGGATTGTATATTGTCAAGAGTGGGTATCAGGTTTTAGTAAGTGGTGTGGTTGTATCTCATCAACAGCAAGTGTTTTCTTCATGGAAGCATCTTTGGTCAATTAATGTCCCTCCCAAGGTAAAGAATTTTCTTTGGAGAGCTTGCTTTGATTGTTTGCCTACTATGAGTGCTCTTCAAATAAAATTTATGGATGTTGATAATCTTTGTTGCATTTGTAATGTTGATTTGGAAGATGCACACCACTTGTTTGTTGTTTGTCCCTTTGCTACAAATGTATGGCGTAGATATGCTTATGGGGTATTTAGGTGTGGGGAGTTGTCTTTTGTGGTTTGGTGGGATCAGTTTATGCAATGCCATAATTCAGATGCTATTTCAGGGGTTGATATGGTGATTTGGTCATTTGGAACGTTAGAAATGAGTTGGTTTGGAATGGGAAACGATGAACATTGCAAGATGTGATTCTTGTTGCTTCCAACCTTTTGGCTCAATGGTAGTTAGCTAGATCAAGTCAATTAGCATTTATGACCATTCATTCAAATTTTTATACATCTGTTTAGTTTAAACAAAGCCCTAGCTTCCTCAAGTGCAATATTAATGCTGCGGTGTTTCCTCAGCTTAATCAAATTGGCTTTGGTTGTGTATTAAAGGATGAGAATGGAGATCTTGTTGCTGCAAAAAATGGTTGTCTTCGATGCCCGTTGGATCCTGGTATTGCTGAGGTTTTATCGTGTAGAGAGGCTTTAAGTTGGCTAAAGGAATTGAATGTAAGCAATGTATTTATTGAAACTGATTGTTTGGTGCTTCAATAGGCAATTATTAAGCATTGTCTTGATCATTCTTCATTTGGTCTATTAGTTCAGGATTATGTGTGTTTAGTTCATGATATTGTTGATTGCAAAATTGTGTTTGTTAGAAGGTCAGAAAATCAAGCTGCTCATGTTTTAGCTAGGGCTGCTAGATCTCAGTCTGGTCATGGGGTTTGGGGTAATGTCCTTCCCCCTTTTTCTTTTCAGATGTATTGGCTTTGGATTTAGCTTAATAATATTTCTTTTTTGCTTAAAAAAAAAAATTAGCCATTTTCTTAACTTAACACACCTAAAACTAAGAACAAGAGAAGAGGAGGAGGAGTACAACTATGGGTAAAGAAGGGAAAGAAGAAAGGAAAATCATACAAGGTAAGAATAAGTATTAAATTTATTTATTTAATGTTTCTAAGTAGTTAGCTTACAATTCCTTTAAGTTTCTTTTCTTTTTCTTGTTTGAGTGCTTTAGGTTCTATAGGAAATGCGAGGGAAATGGTTCTTTAAAGTTGGGGTGAGAGAAATGAGCTTGTTTGAAGTTGGTTGAATAGAGAAAATTGAAGGATAAAAACTTGAACAGTGAGAAGATGAAAGGAAGCTAGGGTTTGGTAGCCTATATGGTTCGATTGACTTGGGGGAATTGTTTAAAGGTTATATAATGTATGACATGCATGGGAAATGCTTGAGAAGGGTTTAAGAAGGGCAGAGCTTGATTGGAGAGTGAAGTTGGGATTGACCTAAGGGATCATAATTGGAGAATCTAATGGAATTGTAAAGGGAGGTGATGAGGCTAAGTTTCTGGAACTTGTAGCCTCAATTCAGGGACCTTAGGGGTTCGAACTTGACCATGGACAAAACTAAGAAATTGTAATCAGGGATGTGAACGAGGGGCCTATGGAAGGGATTAGCAAAATTCGAAGTAGATTTTGAGTTATTAAACTGGCATTAAGATTATCTTAGTGTACAGGATCAACAGAAACTCTGGAATTGACCTCTAGATTTAGTGACCTTAGAGACAGATTCAAGTCAAGATCAAAACTAATGAATTGGTCCTTCATATGTATAATTTTCACCTATAAAAGGAATTGGATATTGGAGGTGTAAATTTTGATAAATAATTAAGTTAA
Organism: Vernicia montana; assembly: GCA_949750685.1. Taxonomy (NCBI): domain Eukaryota; kingdom Viridiplantae; phylum Streptophyta; class Magnoliopsida; order Malpighiales; family Euphorbiaceae; genus Vernicia; species Vernicia montana. The sequence goes on from CATKHJ010045555.1 coordinate 10,966, forward strand.
GGGAGAAAGGTTAGTATGCCCTACAACAGTGGCATAGTAGATTTTGAAAATTCACCAAAACTTTTGTAAGGCTCTAAATGGAATAAAATTTGGATATGTTATGGTCCAATGTGTCTTCTTTATAATTCAAAAAAATTATAGCAATTGGAGTAGTATAGCTTGAGTTGTGATAGAAATAATGTGATTGGGTCAGTAAGGATCCTATAGACAGAATTTAGAATTTAACATTTTGATGTTATTACTTAGTGCAATTAAGATTATTGTGTACATGAATTATCTATAGAGCAATATGAGGAACAATAAAAAGGTGAGGTTCAAGAGGGTGAGGATCAAGGTCCATACTATTGCCCTTATTGTCTAAGTTAAAGAAAAGAAAGTACTTGTAAGCTAAACGAAATTAAGGTGAGTGTGTTTTATATTACTATACTTGTGTTCTTGTTTCTTTTCAATGTAAATGAATCCTTGGAAATTCTTTGATATCCTTAAAATTTTGTCTATCTTGAATCTTATTTGAATGAATTCCATTACTCAATTATAATAGAACTTTCATCTAAATGGATTACATTGTTTATTTGTAATTAGATTTGATTCCAATTGCATTTTGATAACCAACTCGTTATTGATTGGTATATGGTATCTACCTCGTTAATATCATATTCCTTATTTGAAATTCATTGAACACTATTGACATGCTTCCTTTATAATGATGATCAACCAATGTGTATGGTACCAAAATCGATACAAATTAATGACCAAAAGGCAAAAATCCCTTTATCCGGTGTAAGGAACACCGAGCAATGTACATTGTATCGACTTCAGCTAGGAGGAGGTATTATCCTAGCTACACAGCCTGGCTCGCCGAGCTCAAGTAGGGTGGTATTGTTCCACAAGAAGAGCCTTTTCCATTAATTGATGTGATGAGTAGTAAGGATAAACAAAATCCACTCTCATTTATACTAAACCAGATTTTTGCTAGATCTAATGATATTGTTCTATTGATCAATTGTATGTCCTTGATTATTTCTTATCAATCACTTGTTTCTAAAATGCTCCTTTGACTATCCTTTCTTAATGTTTATTTATACATATATATCAATGTACTATCCTTGTGAAACTTTATTGAAATCCAATAGGAAACAAGAAGGGGGGTTGAATTGGTGGGGAATTAAAAAATTTAATTGACCAAGAGGGAAAGAAAGAGAATGAACACAAAGATTTATAGTGGTTCGGATTATAACCAATCCTACATCCACTCCCCAATCAACAATTGGGTATTTCACTATCTATGGAGTTTTGACTAGTTCACTCCCAACTTAGTGTTTTCAAGCTCACACCAAACTTTACAAGTGTTTTCAAGGCTCACACTAAAAACCTCACAAGTGTTTTCACTTAGGCTAACACTCAAACCCAATTAGAGTTTTACAAGGTTCACTCTCCCAACCTAATCAGTGTTTAATGGCTAACACT
>CATKHJ010045580.1:0-24764 GCA_949750685.1 Vernicia montana
GTTGTGTCGGGTTCATGACCCATATATGACCCAATTAAATAAACGGGTTACACGTGTCGTATTCGTGTAACCCATTTAATTTTCGTGTCGTGTTAGGGTGACACGATTAATAAATGGGTCGTGTTCGTGTTGACCCTAATCGTGTCACCTGAGTATATCAACTCGACACGAACACGACCCACCAACACGTTTTGACACCCCTACAGTATATGTAATGTCTACCTTTAGCCCTGTGTTGTATTAGCACCACCACAATTTTTGGCTAAAAGCAAAAAAAAATATATATATATTTACCTATTTTTGATTGTTGTATAGTTGATCATTTTGCAAGAATATCGATCTCGTTGAATGGTTTGGCTAAAAATAAATGAATAATAAAAAATTTTCTGGCTAATTTTAGTTTGCATTCAATTAATTGTATTAAGACTATTTGGCTATTGTATGCTGTATTTTTTGATTCTTAATTTCTTATTGCCAATGCATCCCCAAAGACAACACTTTTTTTTTTTGTACACTAAACAAGAATTGATGCTATTCTTTTACTTTAACTGTACTGTACTGCATTATCTTAAATAAGAAAAAAGGAACAAAATTACAAATTTCAATGGAGAAAACCCAAACATGACATTTTCACCTAACAACAGCCTGCATATATATATATATATATATATATATATATATATATATATATATATATATATATATGTTACATTTCAAAAAATAACAATTAAAAAAATACTCATATATATATATTTTTTTAAAAAAAATTAGAAATTCTCTTTATGGAAATCAAACTTAGTAGTAGTTTTCCTGGAAAAGTCTTTAGCTAGCCGTTTCAATTCTCCAGTCAATCCAGATGCACCACAATAAAATACTCCTGTATAATTAAAACAATATACATTTCAATTAGCTTGACCCAAATTAATAGATTAAATCTGGATTAAGGCAATATATATGTATATTTAATTACTTACCAACTCTTTGATCAGGGTACTTAACAGCTACATGTTTGAAAACTTTACGCCAATTGGGTCTAGCAAAATGCGTCTTAACACGAGTTTCGGAGACTATATCAACACCATTTTTAGCATGTTGAAGAGATTGAAGCATGGTGATTAAGGCTGATCGAGCATCTCCTTCTTCATAAACACTTGTACAATAATTATGAAGTTCTATAACTCTGTCTTGATCATAATCCGCCACTTCATTCATTACACCCTTAAACCACTCAAACGAACCTTGTTCGCGAGTGACCCAATAAAAATAAGCTCGTTTAGTAGCAAAAGGCTTTCTTTTGTTATCCTTAATTCCACTCTCTACTATCCCTTCTTCTAGTTCTTTTTGTTGCTTAATATTGTTAAGCACATCCTTAATTATGCTAATTAGAGGGGTAGCACCAATTCCAAGCCCAACAAGAAGGAGTACATCATATTTTTTATAGTCTTGTGCTGGTGCTCCATAGGGACCATCAATTAAAAGCTTTGGCAATCTGTTAATGTAGATTAATATTATTATTATATAATTAATTTGAATAATCACCAAAATATATATTGAGGGTAGAAAAAGAGAAGTTTTAAAAAAATTACCTAGGTTTGTTATCATTACTTGCTATATCAGCTCTGAGAAGGCCACTTTGATTGCTTGATGCAGGTTGACATACCTACAATTATAAGCATAAATGATTAGAGGAGGAAAAATGTTTTTTCTTTTTATTCATTAGGATTAGGTTATGATAAGGAGTTTGAATTTATAACTTTACAGTTTTAGAGACGAATTCAGCATCATTAATTCCGAATTAATAAATAGAAGATGAAAAAGTTTGATCTTGTGTAAATTAATGAAATTTTGCTTTTTAATGAACTGGTAATTTTTTTGAAATCAGAATAATCTTAATTTGTACAATTTTATGCTTATTAAGGATATATTATATATACCTTCGAGAAAACAGTTTTAAGCTGTGATGTCCAGTCACCCAAGGTACGAATATGGATGCTCAAATAATCATCTCCAGGAGCAGAAGTAATTGAAAATGGATGCCTGAAATTATCACACATTCACCATCAATTCTTGACTTTAATTATAATTAAATATATATATTTTTAATTACTATAAGTCAATTTAACATAACAATTCATTAACTTACCACTGAAATGGGGAAACAGCTGAACAATTCACAAATATATATTGCCCACTAGTGTACCTAAATCCTTGAGGTTTTGACATGTGCAATGCTAATACATTTCCAGGGTAGACTGCTACCTGAAATTTTTGAGATAGAAAAAAAAAAAACAGTTTATTAGTTTGATTTCTTAATCATTATAGATAAATTGAATAATTTAAATCTTATAATAAGAAGATTAATTGAAAAATGTATATACCTTTAAAATTCTTACTGATTTATAACCAGATCGAAATGCACGAATCAAACGTTCACAGGCATATAATCCCATTGGAATAGCGAGATACATCCATGTCTAATGAACAACAATAGAAAATTAAACAAGTATTAAATAAAAATTCTTTATAAAAATTAGTATATAGCTAGTTCTTAAAGAATTAAGCTTACCGTTTTCTTGTACCATTTCTTGGAGAGGTAAAGATAGTATCCATGAACGATGAAGAGGGCATAGACAATAACAAACAAGTGATGTGAATACCAAAAGGCATTAAATCCGGTGAGCTTCTTTAGGGTTTTAGGGAGGTTTAGTCTATTCCGGCGAAACCATGGTTGGGCTAATATGTAAGCTATAGCCATTAGCACCACCATTACCACACCGGTCCAACCCTCGGTTCCTTTGACGAACCACCAGTAGTTATTTGGCCGGTCCTCCCCAAAGAACGGCTTCATTGGCTCATACTCTTCATCAGTGGCATGTAGCAGCCTAGGGAAGTCACATGTTAAATGTGCTCCGGCATGTAACCCAACTCCAATAGCTATTCCAAAAGCAATTACCTATAAAATCAAATAATGATTACAAAGTCATATACTTGTTTGATTTTGATTTGAAATCATTAAATTGAAATCATTTTCCTTTAGCTCACATTCATGTTTCCCTTCATATTAAAAATAATTATGGATTAGATACACAATTTTAATTTATTCAATTAAAAAATTGGAGTCATAAGAATCGAACGAATCAACAACGCTTATTGAATGAAAATTAAATAAAAATGTAAGAGTAGAAAAAGTTGAGGTATTATATGAATTCAAATTCTAACTAATATTTGGAGCCTAATTTATATATATTATTATAAACACGCATATTTTTCAGATTATTGAATTAATATTATTCGCTGAATTCATATTAAGTTATGAATTCAGCGAATAAAGTAAGCATATGATAAAAGAGCATATCTAAAATGACATAGAAAAAAATAGTTCACACTTTTTTATAAAATGTGATTTCAAAATCAAGAGAAATTTAAGAAATTGATTCATATAAACGATGATAATTAATTTAGGAATAAATTGAATAAAATGTAATTCTAAACTGAGTGAGATTTAAGAAACGGATTCATATTTAATAATTGAAAGTTTGTGACTAGTTAAAGATTAAGTTGAATTGACTTGAATATGGAGTTGAGGGTTAAGTTAGATACAATACCTTATGGAAGTTGATATTATCATCAAAAGGAACAATCACTCCTAACTTGGTGTTGCTTCTAAGCCAAGTGATGGTATTTCTACAAACTGGTAAAAGAATTAATGCCATATTAAACTTAGTGGTCTCAGCAGCACCCTTAGCAGTGGTAACACAGTAGCCCATGACATCAAAAACAGCTCTATCCTTATATTGAATGAATTTCCATGTGAAGAGACCTGCACAAATTCCAAGCCATAGTGCCATTACCCAAATTCTCTTCCAATTGTCTTCAATAAAATAGGCTATCCTTTTAGAGATTCTCTTTATAGGGTTGTGATCTTTGGTTGGCACAAGCTTTTGGCTTAGCATTTGGCTTAAAATTCTACTATCTGTTGCTAGGTTTGTTGATTGGTTTGGAGCTTGGAGAAGTAGCATTTCCAAGTTGTATAACTGCATCATTACAAAAAAAAAAAAAAAAAAAAAAAAAAAGACACTGTTAGATTCAATCGGAATTGAATAATCCTTCGCTACAATAATCCTTTTCTAGCCCAATAAAAAGAATTCTTAAATGGGTTTAGCCCAAATTGGTCTAAAAATAAAAGTGGGCTTGTTGTTATTAACAGTGACCCATTAAAGCTGAGTTTAGTCCATTGTAAGTTTTAGATCTAGAAAGAAAGAGTGGTGTTTGGAACTAGACCTCAATGTATCCAAGATTATCTGGATCTAGTTCTTCTATAATCAGAGCAGCATATTCCTCAGCTCGTTCTTGAAGCTTTGATAATTTATTAGCTGAAGCACTTAAAGCGATAATCTGAAAAACCAAGAAAACAAATGTGAGGTTTTTTATTTTTTAAAAGGACACAATCACATATAGAGTAAGAGTATGTAATTATTTGTTATTTTAAAATATTTCATTTATAATTTTATTTTTTATGCCATTATTTTGACATTTAAGTTTTCAATTAATAATCTTACTTCTCTCACTTCCTCCTCTGTGATCCTGCCATCTGCATTTTTGTCCACCCTGCATTTTACACAATTTCGTTATAAATTGACCCCTCAAAAAAAAAAAAAAACAAATACTTGATTCTCCTCAATTTTATTTTTTATTTTTTTTTATTTTTAATTTTCTACTATGTATATATACTTGCTTTAATTTTTTCAAATTTCTACTTCCATTCATTTGAATTTTTAATTTTTCCATAATTAAATTCAGCTCTTAAAACTTTTCAATTATATTAAATTAGTAAAGTTCTTATCTAAACTTTTCAATTATGTATATACATTATTAGTGATGACACCTTAAAATATGATAAATGTGAGCCAGGTTGGGCAACACTGCTATGCACCTTAAAAAATGCTTGTTTAAGGTAATGATTAATTAATAACAATGTTGTTAAAACTAGTTCGGAGGCTGAATTGATTTTTTTTTGCCCATTTGTGGTCTGATTGATCGGTTCGACCAATTCAATTTAATCGATTTGCCATTTTTCTTTTTAATTTTGTTAAGCTTAAAACTACGTAGTTTTAGGTAAATTTTGGTCCGACCGGTTTAATAAATTTTTCGATTCCGACCGATTTTTTTCAGTTCATAAATTATTCAATTTTTTGTAATTTAAAAATAAAATCAGTGATCAACTCTCGATTTAATCAATTCGACCGATCGATTCGATCCGATTTTAATAACACTGATTAATAATTATCTAAGTAATGATTATGGTTTCACATGTCATGTGAACAATATTCGGTTTTGGTTCTTTGAACGATGTAAATTATTTGTTGCATGATAATTTCACAAATTGGGTGGCTACTAGAATTATTAAAATTGATTTAACACTTCAATAATTAAAGGGTAATTCTAGGTGACGTAAATTGAGTCAAAATTTTTCTGACGCAAATCAATATAATTTAAATACATCATTCACTAATAAATAAATAAATAAATAAATAATAATTACTCTTATTTTACATCATAAGTTATATCAATAAATTACATAATTACTCTTATTGTATTAGATACAATTGAGTCATTTAGGATTATTCATAATTAAATATTTGATTTCTAGGGTACGAGATAAAAATTTTAATTTTTTGAAAAACTCTTCCCTCTTTAAAATTTTTTAACATATTAAAATAAATGTACTATTTGCCTATAGAAGAAAATTATAAACAGCATTAAATGTTAACTATATTTTTGGCTATTCTCAATTTTCCAAACCCATTTATTTTTAATTGGTTAGCAAAATGTGGTCGGTGATAGATAAAAAAAGCTTACATGTCAAAGAAGGTTTGAAGCCTAGCATCAAAGCCCTGGTCAGTAATTTGTTCCCAGAATTCACGCAATTCAGTCTTGCTTATTGAAGCTGATGTTATACCTCTCCTCCGAGCCAATGCATCAAACAGTTCCCCAGCAAATTCGCTTGATTCACTCATTCCTGCTCATATTTCAGCCAAATTCTATCAATTTTTACTGCCATTTTTATATTTTCTAATTAGTATTAATTTTTTTAAACTTGTGATGTAAAAGTATGAAAATATACTCCATTTCTCTTAAATTGATATAAATTTTATAAACACGTATTAAGTTCATCACTTTGGTATGATTACAGACTATATCAATGTCAGAATTAAGATATTCGCAAACAAGTAAACATTATTAATTATTAATAATTACATACCTATGCATTGGCCAAACCTTGTTTTGGGAAGAGCTCCATCAATGGATAATTTGTTAAACCGAGCTTCAACTTCAGGCCAACCTTCAGTTCCCACATTTTTGGTCATAAATTTAAGCCCTTTCAATGCACGAGCAGCTCCAGACTTGCTCCTATCAACCTTATCAAACATTGTATTATTTAATGATGTGATTTTCTTGAGCTCTTGAGAAACTTGCCTTAATCGAAACGAGAGCTGAGACCCAAGTGAATGGTTCCTTTTCTCCAATTGAGTAGCAAGAAATGCTGTCTCTGAATCTCCTCCTCTTATGTTCTGTACTAAAACAGAGTCGTCTCGAACATCTAGAGTGATTTCTACATATTCTTGATCTTCTTTGAATCTTGCACTTTTTTTGGTGCTTTTTTTGTTACTCACTAATGGACCGCTCATTGGACCGCTATACCCAGTTCTTCTGCTGCTGTTATTGCTATCCGTCTCTGAATACCATGTCTCGGGTTGATTTTCTTGAATCTCCATTGCTCTGTTCTTGTTTTTCTTGCTCCCCTTAAGACTCTTCTACTTAATTTTTGCTTGTTCTCCTGAAATAATCAAAGATTATTCATTTTTGTATGAGATAGTGATTACAGAGACATGTTATGATGACTAGACAACAATATCCTTATGGGTTATGTTCTACGTAAGGGCAAATTTGACTTCTGGAAGGCCATTTTTTCAGGGTCTTGTTTGAATTTCTAAGAAAAATTGAGCTGCCATAATAGTGCCTGCCTCGATTAAGTACTAATAATTAAAATAAAATTTGATTCTATTGAGAAAGTAGAGTATCATGCAAATTATATATAGCATACTCCATGTCCTCTCCAATTTGAGATTATATATATTTACTATTACGTTAAACATATATGTGCAATGCATGTTATATATAAAATAACATATTTTATATTTTAAGAGAATGTTCATTTAAAATAATAAATCTTACCAAAAAGTTATATTTCCTTAATTCTGAAGTACAAAATTAACAATAAAAAAAAAAAAAAAAAAAGCAGCTAATTATGAAGTTGTAAATGAAGAAGAAGAGGAGAATTTGGAAGAAAAGACTGAGAAAGTTATTGAGCTGAGGAGCTCAAGAAGAATGGGAATGAGTTTATATATTGGGGTGATGGGGTTAGCGGATAATATATAAAGAGAAGTCAAAAACAGAAAATCTAGGGGCGCATTCGCTCATAGTTTCAATTGTTAGTTATTACATATTTGTAGGCAGCTAGTATTGGTTAGGTCTTTAGTTTATACTCTTTCAATCTTCAAAACATCACCAACCCAATATTATTCAAACAAAGAAACTTTAAATTCCGTGACATTTAACTAATAAGTAGAAAAATTATTGCCACATTTGGGAAAGGTCAACCATTAATAATTAACTTTGTGGAGGTAAGTTCTTTAAATTGCCCATAAAAAAAATTCATTTATAACCCCCTCTTTTTTTTAAATCCAAAGTATGCAAGTTTTATTAATTGGAAATATTAGAACTTAAGACATAAACAAGAAAATGAGGGATTTCTACCCATTCCTTGGTATTAGATAAAGAACCAGCCTCCCTTGTTGATCGCCTTATAAATATTATATTTAAATCTGTAAATTGTGAAATAAGATTTTTGCAATCATCAATTAGCAAATCATCTTTTAAGTGATTGTTTTAACTATTTATTATAATTAAATTATCATTTCAAAAATATTTAAATAATTATTTTTATACTTAATACGTACATTTAAAAACTATTTTTACCTACTAATTATAAGATTTGAACTTAAAAAAATAGTTTAGAGAGAAAACTTAATTGGAGTTCGAGTCGTAATTTAAATTACTGATCGTGACTTTTTTTTTTATAAATATATTTAAAGTTTTATAATATTTTCATGTTCGAGTAATTCAAATATTTTTTAAATTTATCATTAAAATTTATTGAATTGTTCCAAAACAAATTTAAAATAAAATATTTCCAATATTATATCATACATCCATTCCCAAGACAAATGATATTTTATAAAATTTTAAAGGAATTCTCCATGGTGGCTATCTATTGTCATGAGAATTTTATTATCTCATTAAGATGAGGTTAAAATTATATCATCCTTTGCAGTAACTATAAAAGTCTTAAAATGCGGCTAAAATATAATTAAATGAAAAAAAGTCTTTGAAAACTTATCCCTTCAATGTGAATATAAACAAACAAACAAACAAAAAAAGAAATTAATTGTAATAATTTCAGATTATGTACAAATGTAAAAAGTAGAAAAATACTTTTGTCAAAATGTGTCATCCAAAGCCTCAGGAGCATAGATAATTAGATATATTATTATCCACAAATTATAAAATTAAATCTAAAATGTATATAATAGTACAATTTCTTTTGTTAATGCGTTAGTGGCAATTCCATATTCTAGTCTAATGATGACAGGTTCTTTATGATGGTATATCGGATTATCACTAATCTTAGTTTAATTAAGACAACCTCAATCTTTTTCACATATATACAATTCTATCCTAATCTTTTTAATTTTATTACTTTTATCTTAGATTATGTTTGGTTGGTTTTCAAGTTGAGGAAATGAAATGTAATTTTTTTTTTTTTTCATTTGATTCATAAGAAATTTTTTCTTTAATAATTTTTATTTATATAATTAAAATGATATATATTTTTAAATATAATTTATAATGTAACCAATAAATATTATTTAATTAATTTTTTTAAATATTATTTAATTAGTTTAAAAATAAATATAGAGTAGGATTTTAAAAAAAAATAATTAGACATCTATCATTCATTCTCAAATTTCATCGAAAATAAATTAATTAAATAAGTCTTGATTCAGATGATGCAAAATCAAGAAAGATTACCAAATCTATGAGATATAGATTTTGCTATTACAACTATCAAGCATTCGTAAATTGAATTTAATTATATATGCATATTTTGATTAAATAAAAATTAAAGTTGGAAAATTTTCCATTTATAAAAGAAAAAGAAAAGATGAACATACTGGCTTGACTTTCAATTGGATTTCAAAAAGATAAAGACAATTATAAAAGACAAGTGAAAATAAAAACCAGAGACAAGTATAGTTGGATTTGTCTTTGAAAAAATGGCATTTGAAGGTAGAATTTTACCCTGTTTCTTAAAATCAGCCATTTCAGCCTCTTGATTTAACCAAAAACCAGTCAAATTTGAAGGCAGACACACACACACACCACACTCTCATTTGGAGTTTTGACCATAACATTAAATCATTTTATTTCAGAATATAAGAATGTGTCCAAAACCAAAACGAGTGAATTTTCCTCTTAACCTCCATGTGATTTGCCTGGCTACTTCTCTAAATACATTGCAAAATAGCGCGTTTCTAAGGGAGAATAAATAAATTAATTCAATCCGAATCTATGACTTGAGAATAAAAAATTTACTATCTTATATTTACAAGTTTTTTTTATTCATTAATTTTACAAGAAATTATTGGGTATACCGATTGCACTAAAAACAGTGCACTCTTAAAAATATGAAATTCACTTAAATTTATGAAATGTAAATTTCACATTTATATGATTGAAAATATATTGCATCCCTGCATTGAATAATTTGCACAATTTTCTTAAGATTTCATTCTTAAATAAGGATAAAATAAGTTAATGTGTTCATTTTTCACTTCCAATATTCCAATAAAATTTAAATTAAATTTGTTAATAGAATTGAATTATTGTATAAAAACAAATTCCAAACAAGGTGGCTGAATGAAGGTGGAAGAAACATAACTAAAAAATTTATCTTTCAACTAGCCTACCACACCAATTCTTTTGTCTCCAAATTGGAGACAAATGGGTGGAAATTTTAACTTATATTTGTTTTATATTATCAATATTTTATTTTATATGAAATATAAGATTAAAATTGTAATTTCAAAACTTTCCATCTATTTCTTTGTTTTGTCCCTTTCTATATCTCTTTCCATCCAAACAGAAGTGATTTTCTTTTCTCCCTCTCAGTTTTCACTAGTGTAAAACTCTGTATAAACTGTACGCATAAGCTTTTGTATATATAAAATTTTGATAAATAGTATATAATTGTTAATAGTAATATTTATTTATTTATTTATTGTAAGAAATGTGAATAAATCTTTCATAGTTATTTCACTCTGTACATAGAGAGGATAAGAAGTAAATTTTTAGCTAAATCTGGGAATGTGAAAAAAAACATCAATTTTGTGGACAGCCTTTCTTCTTCTCTCACCCATATCTTCATTTAAGTTGTACATCATCATCATCATCATCATCATCATCATCTTGTCGTATATATAGAGAGAGTTTATATAATTGATTTTTATTTAATTGATAATTGGCTCCATTACATTCATGTATGTCTTGTGGCAACATAGAATTGGCAGAGCAAAACCACCGACCTACATTTTCATCTTTGTTTGGCTTTATCTAGTAATTATTCCCAAATAATTTTACCAAATCCAAAATATAGAAAGAAGTAAATTACTTTCTACCCAAAATCCAAGTCATACAATTGAAGGATTAATTTAGTACTCCAAAGTACAATACGTCTGTTAAATTTTAAAAGAGAAAATTATTAGAGTTTAAATCTTTGTTCTCTAAAATTATATATAAAAAATCCATTTGATCCAACTATTAATATAATATAATAAAAATTTGAAAATTAATATGAATTATTATGAATAAAATGATAATTACATAAGGTGAAATAATTAAAATCGTATAAATTTATTGGACTAAATAACATGTTCGAAATATTATTGTAGTGAATAGCAGTTTTTATTGTAAATTGATTTATTAGCACAGCAGATCAAATATAATAAAAAGAAATATAAAACAATAATAAATTAAAAAGAATGGAAGAGAGAGAGAGAGAGAGAGAGAGATAATATGTAGAGGAAAAAGGGATTTGAAACTCTTATTATTAGATTAATTCTAACTTCTCTTATATAGAGGAATAATTAAGGTTTTAGTGTATACAATATTACTGGAATAGCCATATATTATAATCTCTCTAAAATATATACTAAAAAATATTTAAATAATATCCACATATAATAATTTATTTATAACATTTTCTAATTTCTATCATGAATTATTGCTTAACATTGTTACTAACAAGTAGTATATCAATCAACTTAATTGCTCAGAAAAAAGAAATAATAATTACTAGCCTTTAAAAAAAAAAAAAAAAAGAACTCTTCAACTTCATAATTACAGAAAGGCCGCCATTCCAGAATAGGAACGTTTTTAAGAACAATTCAGTTTTTTGAAGCCCAAAACCTTAATAAATTAGAATAGTTAAACTACTAAGCCCAAGTCAAGGCCCCTTAATGATTGTTTCGTGGAGCACTTATGTGTTTGATCCAGGAAAGGAAATTTGGCTACTGTGCCGTTACAATTGAATAATATATTATTACAATTATTAGCAGATGTACCTCATTTACAGTTAAATAATAATAATAATAATAATGATTTGTTCATCTCGTTAATTAAGGTTGTAAATAGTAAATACTTGTACTGCACTTCAAGGAGGCTGGTCTTACATTGTTGGTATTTGTGGTCTCCATATAGTAATAGCAGGTGAATTAGTAGAATTTGTAAAGAGTACAATATACATTGCTTTGAATTTATAATCAAAAAATGTCAGTGGATATAAAATTAGTAATGATGTACATTAAAAATTCATAATTAGAAGGATTAGAGCTGTCAAAATTTAAACTTTTTAATTTTTTTTATACTAAATATATAGAAATACTAGTCGACTATTGAGCCATTAGTTTAATGGTATCGATCTTTAATGATAAAAGAAGAATTTACAACTCTTTTTCATTTTTTCCAATAATAATATCAATTACTGAGCTATTTAGCTGTCTTTCTGCCTTGTACTTGTACAGGCTCCAAAATTTGACCACCCACCGGTTTGAGCCTAAAGATTATTATTGCCATAAATAGCCTTAAACAAGTTTCTTATCAAAAGAAAATCTCAAATCAACTTCAAATAAGAGTGTCTCACTAACGCAATTAAGTGCTAAAGCCAATACCCCCTGTTATATGCCGATGATCTAGTTGGTTAATCTAGACCTCCTTTCTCTCTCATGTGTGGTTAGGACAAAAGGCTAATTTTCTTCCTAAAGGAGTCTTGAAATCAACTTTAATCCTACCAAACCAAAGATACTACATTGTGAACCTGAAAGCAACAATAACCAAACCATTATAAAGAAAGTGAAAAAGGCTACTAATCTTAGTAACAATCTCTTACAATCCCATAATTAAACATCAAGGTTCTTTTCCTTCTTAGATATATTGTTTTTAGTTTCTCAATGGAAGGTCACATATTTTCACATATGAAAAAGTGATGGACCATTTCTGTTTCTTTCTTTTCAATATCTATCTTTCTCAATTCAATAATGGGGGTTGGAGAAAACTTCCACCAACAACACCCTCTTGATAGGTATGCAAGTCCAACCAAAATGGGTCCCTCAAAAACTTTTTCATTGTCTGATTCATGGGCAATTTAGCAACTAAAGCTAATCTTCAAACGTAAAACCCATGACTCAAATTTGAGGTTCTAAAAAGATCTTAGTGTCTCTAAAAAACTTAGAAGAAAATGTTAAGTTTCATAAAGGTTGAGCAGCAAAAAAACAAGAATCAAACTAGTCAGCTTTTCTCCAACAAATAGCATAACAAGAAAAGTAAGTTATAAGACAAGGAATCAAATTAAAACAAATAAAGGACAGTCTCCTAAAGACAAACTGGGATGCAAATTAACAGTGTTTTGCAGGAGAATTAATGGAGGTGAGAAGAGATAAGAATATATGAATAGAGAAGTAAAGAAGGCCCAGTACAACTTCAACTGCCATAGTCAGGGGTTCCTTGGAGTAGCATTAAAGACTCTGAAATACATGTTCTTTCTTTCACAGTACCTATACCACCCAAAAATAATAATAATAATAATAATAATTTTTTTTTTTTGGAAAAAGAATGTAGCAAAGATGAACCAGATTTATAAGCAGAAAGTTAGATATTTGATGCTTTGATGATTTCTGATTGAAGAACATGGGTTCTTCTTCTCAGATTCCCCACATGATCTTCTTCATCATTATAACCAGTTTCTTGTTTTTATCATTACAAAGTACCCACATTTTGTTTGCTGATGCTTCTTTGGTTGCAGCAGAGTACAAAAAAGTTCACAGCCTACGGAAGTTGGATTTTATGGAGGAAATTGAGGATGGTAATGACAAGAATCAGATTGAGAAAGTTTCAGGAGAAGATGAAAATGAAGATAAAGAAACTTTGATAGTACAAAAGTTTAGAGCTTTACTTGGACTAAGGGGATCCAAAGCAAGAACTCCACCAAGTGAATTCGTTTCACCAGCACCTTCTCCTTCACCCACCATAGAAGCTGAAGCTAAAGCTCCAGCTCCTGCTCCTGTTACAGTGTTGCCAATTCTTGTGCATTCCCATTCCCCATCACATCACTCCAATTCAATTCCACCTACAAACACGATTCTAAAGAAGCACAGAGATAAAGGCAGATTTAGAAGAATTCTTGCAGCAGTTCTTGTTTCTGCAGGAGTTGCCTTCATTTTTTGTGTTCTTGGGCTTATCTGGGTATCTGGAAAATTTAGAAACAACAAAAGAATATCAGCAAGAAAAATGTCGGTGTATAGGAAAAAGAGAGAAAACAGAGGTAAATCTAAGTATTTAAGTTCCCAAAAGTCAGCAAGCAAGGTGAGCTTAAATCCTGGCTTAGATCTTTCGTATCTTAATTCATTAGAAAGGGATTTAGAGCAACATAACACTTGTCTTAAACAAACTACTGAAGTATTGAATCCATCACCAACTCATAGTACACCAAAATGTACATTTCTTGAGAGGGATGAATCAAACCAAGAACTGATAATAAAACCAGAATTTGATAATGCTAGTAGTTCTTCCACGAGGGAAATTATGTCAGTTCATGAGGATTTAGAATCTCATAAATATCAATCTGATGGTGGAAACTCTTTCCCTAGTGAAAAAATTATTCCCATTGAAGGTCATTGCTCTGATGATGAATCTTTTCATTCTTTTGTTGATTCACATTCATCTAATCTCCGGCTTTCCAATGCTTCAGCTGGTACTCTTAGTGATATATCAGAATTTTCCCCTTCAAATGTGATTAAGACATTACCCTCTCCTCTAACTTCTTCCACAAATTTAGACATTGCACAAGCAACTTCAGAGCATATCTCAGCTCCTGCTTTGAATTTACAACCAAAATTTCCCCAATCTCCAAGTCATCTCAGAGATAAAAATGTGACAGTTTCATCTCCTTCAGATTCTGAAGAGAATTTTGCACCCTCACCTCCACCCCCACCGCCTCCTCCTCCGCCTCCTCTGGCACCAAGAATGAGCTTCCTTCCTTCAAGCAGAACTACATCTAAAGGTACATCTTCTTCTCCATCGCCAAATTTATCATCTCCTAGGAAGTCAGATTCTTCTTTAGGATCACAACAAACACCTCAAAATAACTTGCCTTTATCAACCCAGAAATCTCCCAAGACTTTACGAGCTCTATCAAGCATCCCTCCTCCACCATGCCCGCCTCAATTTCGACAAGTAAATAGTAGCTCTGCCAAAGGCCCACCTCCTCCATCATGCCCACCTCCATCATCTCTACAAGGAAATAGTAGCTCTGCCAAAGGCCCATCTCCTCCACCATGCCCACTTCCATCATTTGTACAAGGAAATAGTAGCTCTGCCAAAGGCCCACCTCCTCCACCCTGCCCACCACCATTTATAAAAGGAAATAGTAGCTCTGCTAATGGCCCACCTCCTCCACCATCTCAACTTCCTCAATATGCACCACTGGGTAAAGATGGAGCTCCACTGCCAAAACTAAAGCCTCTTCATTGGGACAAAGTTAGAGCTGCACCTGATCGTAGTATGGTGTGGGACAAGATAAGATCAAGCTCATTCGAGTAAGTCCTTATTTCTTATACTTCCACTCTCTTGCTTGCAGTTCACTAATCTGTTATTTACCCAACAGGTTGGATGAGGAGATGATTGAATCACTTTTTGGATACAACATACAAAGTACGATGAAGAATGATGAAGCAAAGAGCAAAAGCCCCTCTCCAAGCAAGCATGTCCTCGAGCCTAAGAGATTACAGAACTTAACCATACTCTCAAAAGCTTTGAATTCAACTCCTGAGCAAGTATGCGAAGCACTAATAAGAGGTATAGCTTAGAAATCTTCACAAAGTATTATAGGCTGTTACAACCAATAGGAATAGCAAAGCTTAAACTACTATTATCTGAATTGTGGAAAGCAGGGGATGGATTGTCTTTACAACAACTAGAGGCATTGGCAAAGATGGTACCTACCAAGGAAGAAGAAGCTAAGCTTGCTGACTACAAGGGAAGCATTAATGAATTGGGTTCTGCTGAACAGTTTGTTAAAATAGCACTTACTATACCTTTTGCTTTTCTGAGAGTTGAAGCAATGCTTTATAGAGAAACTTTTGAAGATGAGGTTGTTCATCTGAGAAACTCTTTCTCAATGCTAGAGGTAACCAATCGAACTGCACAGCACACTAGTTCTGTTCTTTTATGTTTCAACACAACTTCAACTAATATCTCTATCTTCTTCTATTCTTCATTAGGAGGCCTGCAAAGAACTCAGGTCAAGTAGGCTATTCTTGAAGTTACTAGAAGCAGTTCTAAAAACAGGAAATCGTATGAATGTTGGAACAATTAGAGGAGGTGCTAGAGCATTCAAGCTTGATGCCCTCCTTAAGCTTGCTGACGTGAAAGGAACAGATGGGAAAACTAACTTACTCCATTTTGTAGTCCAAGAAATAATTCGGTCAGAAGGTGTTCGAGTAGCAGATAGCATCATGGGAAGAATTAATCAAAGGAACAAAAGCAAAACCATTGAAGAGCGGGAAGAAGATTATAGAAGAATGGGTTTAGACCTTGTGTCTGGTTTAAGTACAGAACTCTACAATGTCAAGAAAACAGCTACAATTGACTTGGATGTTCTTGCAAGCTCAGTCTCAAACTTAAAAGATGGAATGGCTAAACTCCAACATCTAGTATTCAAGGACTTGTCAAAAGATGAAAAAAGTGGAAACTTTGTGCATTCAATGAAAACATTCCTAAACTATGCACAGAGGAATCTGAAGCAATTGCAGGAGGATGAAGATAGAGTCCTATTACATGTTAGATCAATCACAGAGTACTTTCATGGAGATGTGAGCAAAGAAGAAGCCAACCCACTTCGAATATTTGTGATTGTAAGAGACTTTCTGGGGATGTTAGATCATGTTTGTAAGGAGCTTAGGAGCCTGAAAGTCCCTAACAGTCCAAACCCTCTTGCCCCATTTCGGTAAAGATTGGATTGCTTTTGTGTGTTTATAGGAGAAGATATATCATCCAATCACCAACTAAAATTGTACTTTATTTTTGAATTTTCATGTAGAGTTTTGGCTTGTTTAGATTCAATTACCTAGCAAATGTTCCAAGTAGCTGAGATTAAGGATTTGAGTTAGATTCAATTGGTTGCTTTGAGAATTTGTAATAACACAATTAAAATGACATTATTGATCAGACATACATAAATAAAAGTTCTCCTATATGTTCAGCAATCATTCATACCCATAATCTTGTTCATCAATGCCTTAACCAAACATAAAACATAAATTCAATATCCTGTGCAGTGCTACTTAATCAACATTAGGCTTTTATCAATAATTATATCACTAAAAATTGGGATTAATTAATATCTAAATAAGTACTAATAAATTACTCTTGAATTCACCTGTAATATTTTGTGTCTTCATCTTTCATTTGTATCTATCTATCTCCGGTAGGCGTTGTACCTATGTCCGGTGACGGTGAGGTGAAAGGAAATAAGAAAGCTCAGGAACGATGTTGTTTCACAGTTTATGTTCTTTTTTTTTTTTTTTTTTTCGAACTTCCGATTCTAGCCTAGAAACGCTCAACGGCCATCTTTCTCCTCATGGATCAAGAACGTTCGGGATATAACGCGCGAAACTTGCATCATATTACGTGTCGGTTTTTCATTGGTTACATAGCGTGTTAAGAAGCAAAGGGCATGAGTGACGTGTCCCCACAGCATTGGAGTGAACACTCTAGCAAAAATAGATCCACGGATAGAAGCAAAATCCCCTATAAATAACCAACCCTTTCCTGACCGCTCCACTTGAAAACAGAGGAAGTAAACAGAGAAAAGAATTTGTTATTGTTATTTGCTAATTTCACACAGAAAAATAAACACAGATCAAAACGACAATGAAAATCAAGAATAAAGCCTCTGCGCTTCTCCTTTTATTTGTATCAGGTAAGAAATTTAAATTTCTGCTCTGTGTTCTTTTTGTTAATTATAATTAACAAGAGACAGTATTTGAAAATTGAATCGAATTAAATTCTTTACACTCAAAATATTCATCTACAACAGCTTAACAATTAGCTATAATTTTTTAGCTGTATTTAATCTCTTCAAGTTTTTGTTTTTCTTACTGGGTAGTTTTGAATGAGCTCCATGCTCTGTTTTTTCTAATTTGTAAATTATAAATTATAATGTTTATCTGGCCTACCAACGTGTTGAACTAAATAATTGCTTTTTTTCTTTTCTTCTTTGTTAAAGAACTTTTGCTAGGATTAGCAGTTGCTGCAGATGATACTCCAAAACTTGGAACAGTGATTGGTATTGATCTTGGGACTACTTACTCTTGTGTGGGTGTTGCTCGACCAAACGGTAACGTAGAGATTATAGCCAATGATCAAGGCAACAGAATAACTCCATCATGGGTGGCATTCACTGACACTGAGCGTCTGATAGGAGAGGCTGCAAAGAATCAAGCAGCTTTTAATCCAGAAAACACTGTTTTTGATGTTAAACGTCTTATTGGAAGAAAGTAAGCCACTAATTATCTTTTTAAATTCAATTGATAATTTAGAAATCCTTTTTGATTTTGTGTTTTAATCTGGGTTTGATCGGTTTTTCTTGGTTTGTAGATTTGATGATCCAGAAGTTCAGAAAGATATAAAATTCTTGCCTTATAAGGTAGTGAATAAAGATGGTAAGCCTTATATACAAGTGAAGGTGAAAGGGGAAAATAAGCTGTTTAGCCCTGAGGAGATCAGTAGTATGGTGTTGGGGAAGATGAAGGAGACGGCTGAGGCATACTTGGGGAAGAAGATTAAAGATGCCGTGGTCACTGTTCCAGGTATAAGCATTCTTCTGTTCTTAATTTCTTGTTTTCCAAATTTGGTTAATAATGAAGAATTGAAAGGAAATAATGGGTATTAATGAGTTTTGGCTCAGTACTACTGGAGTCTTTTTGGTGAGATTGCTGATTTGAACCCCATATCAGAGCCTATTTAACCAAAAAAAGAAAAAGGAATTAGTTGTTTATTGTCTAAAGGACTTCTTTTATGTTGTTTCTTGTAGCTTATTTCAATGATGCGCAGAGGCAAGCAACCAAGGATGCAGGTACCATTGCCGGACTCAATGTGGTTCGGATTATCAATGAGCCTACAGCTGCAGCTATTGCCTATGGTTTAGACAAGAAAGGAGGAGAGACAAACATTTTGGTTTATGATCTTGGTGGTGGTACATTTGATGTTAGTATCTTGACTATCGATAATGGTGTTTTTGAGGTTCTTTCTACGAGTGGTGACACCCACTTGGGAGGAGAGGATTTTGACCATAGAGTAATGGACTACTTCATCAAGTTGATCAATAAGAAGTATAATAAAGATATCAGCAAAGATAAAAAGGCTCTTGGGAAGCTTCGAAGAGAATGTGAGAGAGCTAAGAGAGCATTGAGTAGCCAACATCAAGTTCGAGTGGAGATTGAATCACTTGTTGATGGTATTGATTTTTCAGAACCATTGACAAGGGCAAGATTTGAAGAGTTGAACATGGACTTGTTTAAGAAGACATTGGGGCCAGTAAAGAAGGCTTTAGAGGGTGCAGGTTTAAAGAAATCTGATATCAATGAGATTGTACTCGTGGGAGGAAGTACTCGAATTCCTAAAGTTCAAGAATTGTTGAAGGATATTTTTGATGGAAAGGAGCCTAACAAAGGTGTCAATCCAGATGAAGCTGTTGCCTATGGTGCTGCTGTTCAAGGTGGAATTCTTAGCGGCGAAGGTGGGGAAAAAACCAAAGGTAAGTTTGAACTTATGAATACCAATGAACTTTGACTCGGTAGTACATGGAGTTATATGAGAGGTTGCGAATTTGATCATTAGATAGAGAAATAAGTATTGAAGATGCTTAGTTTAAAAAAAAAAAAAAAAAAAAAAAAAAAAAAGTATCGAAGATGCTTAATGGGGTTAATTTGTTGTTTTTGTTGGTGGCAGATCTCCTTTTGCTTGATGTTACTCCCCTGAGTCTAGGAATTGAAACAGTTGGTGGTGTCATGACAAAATTGATCCCAAGAAACACTGTTATCCCAGTTAAGAAATCTCAAATCTTTACCACTTATCAAGACCAGCAAACCTCAGTTTCTATAAAGGTAAAGAAGTACCTAATTATGTCAGCTATGAACATCTGTACTTGCATTTTGGTGTTGAACTAACATGGATGTTCTTGAATAACCTTCAGGTGTATGAAGGTGAAAGAACTTTGACTAAGGACTGTCGTGAACTTGGAAGATTTGATCTATCAGGAATTCCACCAGCTCCAAGGTATGTAATTGTCAATAGGGTACTAAAAGAATTCTACTTTTCATGGTATAATGACATTAAATCTCTCTTAAATTTTATGGATTTACAGGGGAGTGCCCCAGATTGAGGTAACATTTGAAGTTGATGCCAATGGCATTCTACATGTCAAGGCAGAGGACAAGGCAGCAAAGAAGTCTCAATCCATCACCATAACCAACGATAAGGGGCGACTGAGCCAAGAAGAGATTGATAGGATGGTAAAGGAGGCAGAGGAAATGGCTGAAGAAGATAAGAAAGTGAAGGAGAAGATTGATGCTAGGAACAAGTTGGAGACTTACATTTACAATATGAGAAGCACTATCAGTGATAATGACAAGCTAGCGGATAAAATTGGTTCTGATGATAAAGGAAAGATTGAAAGCACATTGAAAGAAGCTCTTGAATGGTTGGATGATAACCAAAATGCAGAAAAAGATGATTATGAAGAGAAATTGAAGGAGGTTGAAGCAGTTTGTAATCCAGTGATAAAGCAAGTATATGAAAAGAGTGGTGGAAGCGGAAGCGGAAGTTCGGCTGATTTTGAAGATGAAGAACCAAATGATGAATTGTAGATGGCAGAAACCAAAATGCATATTGAGTTGATTTTTTGTCTTTTTACTCTGTTTTTGTCACTGGAGTTTGTTGATTTTAGTTAAAGTTAATCCATAATTGATTTCAGAATTTTAACATCCACCATTGAATTATCATTTGAAGCAATTGTTCATTTTTCCTTTTATTTTTAGTATCAAATTCAGGAGATGACAGATGACATCTGTTTAAATATCTAACACAGAAAATAAATTATTCAGAGAAAAACGACCTGCCGTTTAAGCTCCATCAAATCTCTTTCTTAAATAAACAACCGTAAACGACAGATGCGAAGGGGCTTATGCTGAGACAAGTACTTATTGTATGGACTACTTTCCAGGGGAATCCTTAGGACTTCAAGAAACAACTCACACAATCTGCGATTTGTGGTTTATAAGCTGTCGTTCAGCAACCAATTGCAGGTGAATCGTAGTTTAGGTTTACACGCGGTTCTCCAACGACTGAACGCACACCCGTCGCTAATGCTTGTGGATTTCCTACGGCAAGCCGTTTGTAACTGGACCGCAATAAATTATATTCCTATAGTTTTTCAAGTTTTCAACCATTTTAAAAGCAAACGAGTAAAAGATTAAAATTAAAAAAAATTAAAAAAAAAAAAAAAGGACAGAGATGATAAAAATTTACAGTCAGGGGAAAAAAAGTAAGTTTTAGGGGTAAAATTTATGAAAAAATAATTTAAGAAAAAACTAATTACACAGAATCTCACTCATTGTTAGGCTCAATTTGTGCTCGAAACCCAAAGGAAAGGTCCACTAATTTTAAGCCCAAACCATCAGTTTATATTGGAAGTTAATGGTTTTTCTTTTTTTTTTTTTTTTTTTTTTAGAGAAAGTATTGTTCCATAAAAAATAGGGCTATATTTAGGATGACGTAATTAAGTGTAATGTAAAAATTATGTAATGTAATAAAAATTATAATGTAATATAATGTAATAATCATTTCATTATTATGTTTTGTTATAGTAAAAATATATATATATATAATGTAATCATAATTTTTATTTTAATATTTAAGTGAAAAACTAAAATATTAAAGTAAATTATTTTAAAAAAATTATTAAAAATATTATTTTTTAAATATTTATGATTGTTAGAATTCGGTGATCTGTCGCCAGAATCCAGTAATTAATCATTGGAATTCGATGACTGGTGGCCAGAATTCAATGACTTGACTCCGAATAATGATGGTGATGAGTGGTTGGAGGTGTTGAAATTATATTGATAAAAAAATAAAATAAATATAAATATATTTTAAGTAATCATGATTATATATATATATATATATATGTATTAAGCATTACATTAAACTAATGATAATTGATTACATGATGTATTTGTTATTACATTATATCAAATATTTTTACATTACCATATAAAGTACTGAAACATGTAATGTAATTGTGATTCCATTACATGTTTCATTACGTTTTACCAAATATAGCCTACGATTTTTTGTATACAATGGATTTACTATCTCTAAATTAGGTTTACATACAATAGTTGCACAACAACAACAAGTCTATCAAGAGGATATAGGTTGGATTCCTAATACCGGATATATGTATCAATCTAATGAGATAAAAATATATAGAGTAAAAAAAGATATCGGTGATTTTTCACTAAAAAAATAAAAAATAAAATAATCATATTTATTAAAATATCTCATCACTTATTAGTTTGGTGTATGAGATAAGTTTATACACCCAGTGTAAACAAAAATTTTCCATATGAATTTATAATATTTGATGGTTTTATTTATGCTCATCTTGAATTTATAATATTTAATATAATTATCATTTATCATTTTTTAGGTGACATGTTGTTTATCATTAATAGATTTTTATTCATTATGAACAGAAACTAAATGCTATACTTAATATAAATAAAAACAATTAGTGATTGCATGTAGACTAATGATATAGTTTTTCAAAATTAACATTGTATATTGAAATTAAGAACTCTCCCATCAAAATTTTTCAAAACGAATCAATTGGCTCCTATGATTCATTTTGAGAAAGGAAGAAATCAAAACCCACATCTTTGATTCTCATCAATGTAAAATTTGAGGGTTTTGTCATTGATTATTCTTGATTATCCTTTTAAAATTTTTGAAATTATTGACAAAACATTCCAATCACTTAAAAAAGATGTCATTCACTTATATTGCTTCCCTTGTATCTTTTACATTGTGTATGGTTTTCCCTTCTGATATTAAAAATTCAAATTATAAGGGAAAAAATGAAAAAAATTAACAAACACATGTGATGAAGCATTGTACAATCTCTTTTTATCACTACATTATACTTTACAAAGGTTATTTTCATTCTTGAATGTCTGAAAATAATATTGATGATGAAGTATAAGTGGTGGTAATATCCCTTTTTTATTTTTTTAATATTGCATGAAAATGCTTCTAACTCTGAGCTTGTATGGGTTTGTATTTCTTACCATTATTTTTTAATATATATATATATATATATATATATATATATATATATATATATATATATATTATAAAGTTTTCTTTATCTAGCTTATAAAAAATAACAATCCGATCTAATTTTTTTTTTTTTTTTAAATCTAAGGTGTTAGATTTAAATTATTTGTTTTTTTTATAGTATTTTCTTAATTTAAAAATTGATTTTTTATTTTATAAATTGATTTCAAATAAAATAATTAAATCTATACATTATAAAATAAAACAGGAATATCATATTATTAAAAAAGAAACAAGAGATCAGTTTCATAATAAAAAAAAATAATAATTACACAAGTACTAGAAACAAAGAAGCATTTTGAAAGTGTTAAAAAAAAAAAAAAACATTATAATCAACCAAAAATCATTACTCGTTTTTCATTTCTTAAAACACAAAGATGGGCCTAACAAGTTGTTCTTGGGCTGCTTCTAGTTTATAGTTCTACCCATCAAACCACTAGTCCGGTATCTGCGATCTTTTTAGTCATTTTGCGGCCTATTGTCAAACAACCACACACGTGTGAAATTCGGTCGTTTGCCCATCAATTGGCTTGCCTTATGCTTATACGCATCAAACGACCGTTCGTGTATCTGCGGAAAATTTACTCCATTTTGTGGGATGTTATCAAATGACCAGTCGTGTGTAGATTGGTCGTTCTTCCATAACGGCATATCCACTTGGCGTTTTCATATAAACGGCAAATCTTGAGGCTCCCACCAAGATTTCTCAATTCAAAGATTTTGGCGGGTAATCAACATGAATTGGCGCCGGGCTCATATAATGCCATTCTCGGGAAAGAAACAAATAAAAAACCAACACCTTTGATTCTCACCTCTGTTTGGCTCTTCTAGGATTTTTTTGGTAAATTTGGTTGGCACTAGGACTCGAACTCGACAAATTTCAGTCTGGAAAGGATTTTGCAGGGTTTGACTTTTGGGTTTTCTTCTTCTTCCTCAAATTTCTATTCCATTTTCTGTTTTTTCTAATGCCATGGCTGGCAGTAGTTTATCTTTTGATGAAGTAATTGCAAAGCTTATTGAAATGGGATTTGAGAATTTTTCTGCTGTTCAAGCTATAAAAGAAGTGGGTCTATCATTTTGTTAATATATTTACTATAAACAGAGACAAAAATGAAATGATTTTTGTATATATATTTGTGTGTTTTACAAGAGAACAAGTATGGTATTTATAGAGCTCTAATGCCTTCAATGAAGGCTTAATTGAAGGCTGCACATGGAGAGGTTAGCTAAGGTGGCAGAGAGCTGCACATGAAGATGTTAGTTTAGTCTAAGATTAGGTGCAAAGTGGGTGAGTGGTTTTGACTATGTACAAAAGTTTTCACATTAACACCTCCCCTCAAACTTAAGGTGGTATAGTAGATGCCAGCTTGAGTTTGTTTAGAAGATCTTGAAAACGAGTGGGAATATGCGTTTTCGTGAAAATATCTACTGTTTGATTAGCAGAGTAGACAGAATGCAATATTATTGTGCCCTGAGTGACATGATGACGAACAAAGTGACAGTCGATCTCAATGTGTTTTGTCCGTTCATGAAAAACATCATTGTGAGAGATTTGTATTGCACTTCTATTATCACAGTAGAGTGTAGTTGCAGAGGAGTGTGGGATACCCATGTCAGTGAGTAACCAT
>CATKHJ010045616.1:0-11935 GCA_949750685.1 Vernicia montana
CCTTTTTTCTTTAATATGATCCCCTTTCTTTTCTTTAGTTAATCACTTTAAAGGCATGTTGATTAAAATCTGAATTAATTAACTTGTTTCAATTAAATCAATGCTTTCTATTTGTTAATTAAAAACTGACCTAATTAAACAACTTGGTAATCAACTTGCTTGATTAAAATCAATCCAACCAATCTTTATCAATGAATTGAAACATGATAAAAGGTTCAGACTAAAACAGACCCCCTTCGCATGAAGGCGAACTACGTGGATTTTGATTTCCATTCGAAGGGATACGTAGGCATGCTTGTCTGAAAAAGCATCAAATCCAATTAAAATGAATCTTCTCCTTTCACTTTCTTTTATGTATTTTGTTCTTTCTTTCAATTCCTACTTTAATTGCTTTTTTGCTATTTGGATTCTTTCTTTAATTGCTTTTATTATTAGATTTAATTTTGGGGAATGTGTTACTTTCCTAGAATCCCATAAGGGCTAGAGAAAGTATCTCCTATTTTGGTTTATGTTGTAACTTTAATATTTGCTTTCTTTATTTAATTACTATAATGCTTATTTTCTTTATTGCTTTATTTTTATTCTAATTCATACATAATTGTTCATTCATTTAATTGTTCATGAAATTTCATTTTAAGTCATTGTGTATTAAACTTGCTAAACTCATTTTAATTAAAAATAAACTGAAAACCTAGTCCCCGAATCCTCTTTGGTAATCGAGGCTAGTGTACTTTTTCTATTGGACAATAATTGGAGTCATTAAATGGGTTTTCCCTTAACTTTTCCCAATTAAAAAAATAAATTAAGATGGCGACTCCCAAAAATAATTTTCAAAGATCAGCCAATCCGAACCCGAGGGTTCCATAGTGAGACCAAACCCGAATGAGCATTTCGATCCCCTCTAGCGGATCAAACCGGTGCTCGGGTGAGGCCTCACAAGTATTGACAGGTCGATTATGTCCTTTATTCTTCTGTTGGATTTAGATTTTTTTTTAACTAAGGTTTGTTGATAAAACGAGTCTGGTACATGTGATAGGTTTGTTGATAAAACGGGTCTAGTACATGTGATATCTTCCTATTATTTTTCTGGCAGTTTGATTTTTTGAGGTTTGATTGGGTTTGGTTATGGAATATACATTTATCTTATGAATGCTTTTTTGGTAATTTGATTTTTGTAACCTTAATTGTCTTCGATTTATTTAAAATGATTTTCTGTTTTGATTGAATATATGAATAACTTTTGAGGCCTTCATTTTTGGGTAATTTGAACGGTTTGTAGTATGAAATTTGTTGTCATTTCTGTATATAATTTTCGAATTCATAAAACAGAAAGTTGTTTTAATCGGTAATTCATTTGCTTTGAAATATTAATTGGTTGATTTAATTTTTCTTTTTGGATTTTTATGTCTCATGTAAAGTTGGATTCAAAGATAAGAAGGGGATTTATTATTGAAAATGTGGTATGGTATAATATATATATGTGAATTTTGTTTTTATTTTCTAGAATGATTAAGAATGGATGAATGTTTTGTGTTCATTTTGTTGACTCTAGGATTTAATAAGCTGTGAACTGAAAAAAGTGTTTGATTGTTCTGTATAAATTTTGATACCAGCTTCAAGTATTAATAATTTATGGGTTGATCTTGTTTTTAATAATATATGGATTATATTACCTTATAGCTTATTCAGGAAGAAAATGGAACACAATTAGATTTGGGCCTAAATGTAGGAAATAAAAGCACTAAATTGAGATCTGTGAAAGTTTGTTTGTTTTAAATGGACTTGAAATATGTTTGAAATATTGAGGGTGTTGGCAGAATTTTTGTGCTAGATGATTATTTTTAATATATTTGTTTTGAGTTTATCTTGAATAGGCTTGATTCCTTCATGTTTGTGATCATTTCTTTTATTTCATATTGCTTTATGGATTGAAGAATAAAACTAAAGTCTTGATGTCTGCAAAAATAAGTCTGGTTTTGTGGATGCATAATTAAGGCATGGATAATTGGTGTGATTTGGTTGACTGTGTTTTGATTCAATTCTTTTGACTTTTTTAGTTTAATTTGTATCTGTTTATATCTAGGATAGTGATATCACTTATATTTAGTTGTGTTTAATTTTTTTATTTTTAATTTTTTCGGGTTATGTTATTGACTGCACTTTATGTTTGGGCAATGATGAATACTAGACCTACAAGAAAAAATACAGAAATATGAGAGGAAATTAATTTAATTACTGGCAGGGTAAATTAGATTTGATAATTTGATTCGGTTTGGTTTGAAATCATAATATTTACATTAAGGTAAATTAAATTTGGTAAGCACTTATGTGGATTAAATTGATTTCGAGCCTTGAATTAAATTCATTCAGTTCTATTTTGCAGTCATAGTTAAATTATTTTCCTTCTTCTTTCTGAAATATTAAATGTCTGACCCCACTAATTTTAAAATAAAATTTCGCTTTTTGCTTGGGAAGTCTTTTTTTTTTTTTTTTTTGTCCTGCATTTTCGTGCTTGTCATGCCTGTGTTTGATGATTTACAGGTTAATTTTCTAAGGGAATATATTATTAAATACAAGACTGAGTTTGAAGTTTTTTAGAATCTTAGGAGTTTCTTTATTCGAATTATTTTGATTTCTTTGTAATTTGTTGAATTTATAATTATGTAATTTTTATTTTCCATGTAATTTTCATTCTTTTATGTAAAACACATTTTTATATTTTGTAATTATTATTATTATTATTATTATTGTTATTATTTTTTTATATATGTAATATTTTTTTATTTTGTTTTTTTTATTTATTTATCTTAATGGAATTAGTTTTTTTTAATATATGTTTATTTCTAGTTTCTTATTTTCTTTCATGTTATGTGTTCCTTATTTTTAATTATAATAAATCAATTAATCTCAATGAGTTCAATTAAGACCAAGTCAAATTATGATTCTATTTTCTTCAATTAATCTCAGCCTCATTCATTCATTCAAACAAATAAAAAGGAGGATCCAAATTTAAATAAAACAAATAAAAGAGATTTTTTTTCACATTTTAGTTAAATTGAAAATTAAAATTAAGTGCACTAAATAAATAACAAGAGAATGATATTTTAAGGTCAATTTCATATTTTGAAAAGTAATGCATATGGTGCCTAACATCTTTCTTATGCATCTGCGACTACTGAACCTAAGTTTTGGTTTAACAGACCCATTCTTTAAAGGTTTTCTAACTGAGCATTTTAAAACAAATCAGTAGGTGACGACTCCATTTTTACCCATTTTTCATTTTTTTTTCATTTTTAATTTTTTTTTTTATTTCGTCATTCTCGTGGCGGCGTTCAAAAACGTTGTTGCAGTTTAGCGACTCCACTAGGGATATTTTTCTTTTCGAAAAGAGAGTCACATCTAATTTTTTAAAATATCATATTGGCTTGAAAATATTTTCTTTTATTATTTATTTAGTGCAAACATTATTTTTCCTTTTAACCAAAGAGTAGCATGAATATACTTTTTATTTTCTTCTGCCTTGCACTGTTATGTATTTATATCTCTGGTTATTTGTGAATGAGCAACATGATATTTGACATGGTGTAGGGGTTGTGTACCTTTTTGCCACTTGGTTATATATTTATTAGTCATTGCACACACTTTTTAGCCCTATACCCAAACAACCAACCCTTAGGATTAGAAGAAGGTGATTAGCGGTACCCGCGAGATTTCAGTCTTCGATAGTTTCCACGAAAAACCTTCACTCAGATTGAAACTTATTTTATCTGTAATAATACCCGTGGGACTTTGACCCTCGACAGTATTATGAGGATGAAGTAAGGCCTTACTACTAGATAGTGGGGGCAATCTAAGGACCTTTTCACCATGTCAGGAAAGTAGAGTTAACTCATGGATTTGCACTGTTGAGAATAGACCATAGAAGCCACCGTTAAGGATATTATTGGACCATTGAATAGCATATAACCCAGGGTTACCTAGTGTCAAAAGTTCGGATCATTAGGGTCCTTTTTTTTTTTTTTATGTTATTTAGTTTATGCTGCATTCATTATTCATCATTTTCATTACATGTTCACCTTCATCACATTTTTCTCATGTTTAAAAAAATAATAAATAAAAATACTTTTTCTTCATGCATCATTACATAATACTCTTTTCTTATTAAATTAAATTTCATTTTTTTAGGGCTCATCAAAATGAAAATTTAAAAATAGATCAATTGGCTTCATTTTTCTCTTATCTTCTTCTTTTAAATTTAACTTTTAGGTAAAACTTATTAATCGCATCACTAGTCTTGTTTCCCAAAAAAATTCTTATCCCTTGAGGGTCCTCATTTGATTAAACATTCTTTCATTACTCTCAAACCTTGAGCTTCCAAAAATCTGAGATTCCAAACTGATTCAAGATATCATATTCCTATCCTTCCCAAAATTGTTCGTCCCAAAAAAAAAAACCTCATTTGCTCAATTAAAGATATCCTTGAAGATGAATGGTAGAGATAAGGAGAAATGTCGAGTTAGAGAGTCTTCCTGTTCATCAAAATTGCCACAAAGACCTGTGATTATATAGTGGAGAGGGAATGATGTTAATGCAATAGAGACATCTCAGGTAAGAGGTC
The DNA here is from genome assembly GCA_949750685.1 of Vernicia montana. Classification (NCBI taxonomy): domain Eukaryota; kingdom Viridiplantae; phylum Streptophyta; class Magnoliopsida; order Malpighiales; family Euphorbiaceae; genus Vernicia; species Vernicia montana. Next base: position 4,619 of record CATKHJ010045616.1, read on the forward strand.
CATATTCCAAAACAACTTATCCAATGCCACCGGCTAACCATTTGAGGCAAAGAGGAGTGTATCGAACCATTAGTCATTTTCCATTAAATCAGCCAAACTACCCCATTCGGAGATTCAAACAAATACTTTCACATCCCCTCATACACTTTCTAACCAAGCTCCTTTACCTCCTCAAATTCCTCAACAAGCCACACAAACCTCAACACTCACCCCATCAAATAATCCTTTCGATCCGAACTTCAATGGCATCTAATAACTAGTCAACTTACTATTACATACTTGTTCTGAATAGCAGCCAAAAGATGCTTGATAGTTCCAGCTCCAATGAGTCCCTTTAATCCCCCTTATCCTAAGTGGTATAATTATAATGCTTTTTTGTGAGTGTCATGTAGGGGTACAAGGGCATTTTACTGACAACTGCGAGGTGTTAAAGTGTTTGCTGCAAATAAATATCAAAACAGGGCGGTTGACCAATGATATGATGAAAGTAGATTTTCATGATGGTGATCACCTTATACCTGTAGGGGTCATTCGATGTCAAGCCATCAATTCATTTCCAGAAAAAATTGACCTAAGGATCCTCAAGCTATGAAGGGGTTTTGGAGAAACAAGATGAATTAGTTCAGGGGATGGACAAGATGGGTGTTGTGGATGACTTTTCAAATGACAAGAAGGAGATAAAACAATGTCCTAAAGAGAATGAACTTCCCTTATCCCCAAATCAGTGGAGAATTCCGAGTATTTCTAAGCTGGGAAATTGAGCAAATTATGTTTATTTATCTTTTGTGATGTAATTTTAATAGAATTAGGATGGTTAAACAACTTTTGGGAGCATGACTTTGTAACCTTGTACTTTTATTCTGATCATCCCTCTTATTCCAAATTTGAGCATACAAATTATGACTTCATGTTTGTTTCTTCTATATTTTCTTCTTGTCTTTCCAGTGAAGTAAGAGTAGCATCTTAAAAAAAAAAAAAATCAAATTCCATGACCTCCGCATATCTTCAGTGTAATTTCATCCCAAATTCACAAAAACGGGAAGACCAAAACTCCAAAAATTTACTTTTTTCTTTCAAGATTATTTGTATCTCAACTCAAAGTCATTATTAATGGTCAATTATTGCAATTTAAAAAGTCCACCCAAACCTCATTTTTCTTGAAAACCAAGTGTTCTCCATTTTCTCCCTTTTCTTGAAAACCCTCATTCCTTAAATAAATCAAAATCCAATGATCCATTCTAAACATTTCAAATACCATGTATTTTAAAAAATAATGTGCACCCCATTTCACCCTCATTAATTAACCAACAACTATCCCATCAAAACATCATAACCATTTTCACTAGAACACATTTGAGCAGACATGTTTTATGCATATACATCAAAATTCATATCACCCTGGAACCCATTCACCATGCTTTCATTTTCAAGCCTATCACAATATTCTAGAGGCATATAAAAATTAAATCTTGCAAATTTATTTTTGACCCACTATTCACTCAATTGCTCTCATTTACAAAAAAAATAATAATAATAAAACAAGTGCATTTTTAATTTATGGATTATTTTTGATATTTTGATTATTTGTCACAAAATGTGCTGATACATATACCAAGCTTGATTGCTATCAACCATATTACATTTTACCCTCAACTCACACCCTGTGAATCAATTTTCCATTAGAACCTTGAAACTTGAACCACCTTAAACCATAATACCATTTCTTTTCCGTTCAAAAGATGACTCTCACAGTATTTCCATACCCAACCTAGACTCATCATAAACCCCATACTTTACTGATACATCCTAAATATAAACTGATCGCCCTAGGCGAATCAGAGGTTCGCCTAAGTAGTCCATATCCGATCATGAAACTGCAAATCATCTCCATATACATTACTGAAAAGGAATAATCCGATTCCCAGAAGGATTCGGCACCTTGGGCACTCTACTATAAATAGAGCTCTTTTCTCCATTAAACGGGTAACGCAATTCTAAACACTTCTCAGTAATAAAAAGCTTATAATCTCCAATTTTTCTAACTTAAGCATCGGAGTGGTCCCCCAGGCACATCGCTTGGACCCTCTAACTTGCTGTCTTGCAGGATTCGAGGATCGCCTATACATGTGCTAGAGATCGGAGTTATTTCTGAGCACATCATTTACCTTGAGAGTCATCTTGAATCACAAATCCAGCTCACTTGTCATTAATCTTCTTCTTCCATTTATGAATTATAATTAATTGGTTTTGCCTCAAATTGACATTATTGCACATATTAATAGACTTGGAATGAAGTTTGAGAATAGGAGTTCAAAGGGAAATATTGCAAAGGGAAGCATGTCTTATATGGAGCATTTATGTTAGTCGTAGATTTTTTAAAAAAAAAAGAAAAAAAAAACAAAAAAGAATGAAAGAAAATGTTGAGAAGAATTTACAAAAACTTCATTAATAAGGGTTTAAAAGATGATTTCCCTCCATTTCTATATTGATCTTCTCTTTTAAAAGATTAGAAAGGAAAAACTTTCTCTTGGCAAAATGTTGGAAATGCAGATAAAAAATTTGGAAATATCTGCTTTCAAACTCAAAATAGGAGCAAATTTAGAATAAAGTTCAAGATGAGTTTTGATAGGAGCAATTACCTCAACGATCTCAAATAAAAGGCAAAACTAACAAATTATGATTCACATCTTAGCCAATCCGATCATAACATTTTTAGCACATCTTATACAATAATCAATATATCAGAATGTCCAAGAATTGAAAATATCATTTGTGTTTCATAAAAAATAATGAAAAAAATAGAAAAAAAAAAAAAAGAGCATCCATATCCCAATTTGAGTGAAATAAACCTCTTTATTGCTTATCATTTTCAAGCTATAATTTTGTCTTCTCCGTTTTAGCCAAACCATCTTTCATTAGTCTCACATTACCCACCAATCTACTTATCACTCATATCCTCCAGAATCAAGCTTATATTTTTGGAATCCCAAATATCCATTTTCTCATGCATAAATTAGCCTTAACCATATCTTGAAAGTCTAAACAACCACAACTCACCATTACCAAAATCACTTTTCATCCATAATCAATCTTTTGAGCTCACTAATTCTATCCATCACCTAAAAGGGGTCATTGATTTTTTAAAAGTACATAGTATTCGAACATTCAGATAAAACCCTCTTCTTCCCCCATTAAAAAAATACCTTAATACCAACCTTCCCATAATTTTTAAACTTTGTGACGCAGCGTAAGCAAAAAGGCAAAACCGTTTAGGGTTTAGGTTTTTTCTGTATATTAATGTATGCCCTAAAACAGGCAAAGTAGAAGTTTAAATAGGGGCCCGAAACCTTAGACACGGATACAAATATGAAAACTGCCAAAAATAGCAGTTTCGAAATATTACACCAGAAAAACATAATGATATTAAAAAGGAAAGTGCCATAGATGGCGCCTAAATCCGAAGTTCCTACCAAAAGTTACAAGCAATTCAAAAAGATTCCATAAATGGAAAAAGGGCAAAATTAAGGGCCCAAATGAAGGAATTTGGCCGAAAAACGACGTCGCTCATCGCCGAAGGCCGTTACACCATTTCCCTTTGGATCAAGTACTTGCAAGGCCCAAAATCACAGCTGCCCCGGGTCACTATTTCTTCTGCTTGGCCCGCTGCTTGTCTAAGCGGCCTATGAACCCTTCTGCAAAGGCCTCCACGTCACTTTGAGCCTAAACTCCAATTGTTTTCCATTTATCAAAATCGATCATTTTCACTTTTGAAATTGCAATCATTTACCATTAAATTGACCTTGAGTTTGAGATCATTTTCAATTTTATAAGATTGATAAACTTCCACCAGCACCTTTACCAAATTTCAGTTTTGATCCCACATTTTTTATGATTCATATATCATTTTTCTACTTCCACTTACAATATTGGTTCCAAGTCTTGAAAAAGAGTTGCATGGAATTATATATGCATCTTTTTTTTCAAAAAAAAAAGAAAGGAAGAAAGAGAAGAAGAATAGAGATAGAAAAGAAAAAAAAAAGATTTTTATAAATTGAAGTCAAATTTCGTATGCTCGAATTCCTATTTCATTCATCCTCAATTTTATTCTTTTATCATCCTTAATCCCAAACACTATCATTTGAGAGTCATCATCTATAATCAACTACATCATATTCCTTCCAATCAAGGGGCAAAATGCAAAGTAAGATAGACTGTGATGTGATCAATAAGTTTAAAAAAAATAACATTTAAAATCATGTATATTCTAGTCATTATTTCAAATTATTTTAACTTCTTGATTCATTTACTTTCATGATAATATTAATTCATCCATATTCATGATATAACATTGATTCCATTTACTCTTCATAATATAGTTTGCATTTATTTTAATTTGTTGCTTTGATTTATTTGCTTTTCTTGTTATAGTCTTTGGTTCTGTTTACTTTAAAAAAAAAAAAGAAAAAGAAAAAAAGAGAGAAAAAGAAAAAAAAAAGAAAAAAGAAAAATAGAAGAAAAGGAAAAAGAAAACAAAAAAAAAGAGAGAGAAAGAAGAGAAAAGAAAGAAAAATAGAGGATTAAAAAAATGAAAAAGAAAAAGGAAAAAAATAAATACAATTGATCATATTGTGTAATACCCCAAACCTATGATTTACATGTACCCTTGGAGTTCATGCGTTATGAGTGATTGTGAATGATTAGATGCAAGTGATATGGAGATTTAATCAAGAGGAATTAATTAGAAGAGGATTGGATAGAAGGAATAAAGGGATTAAAGAAAGAGAAGTGAAAAATCTAAAATTTGTGTGATTTATTAGATGATATTAGAGGTTGAATTAGAAAAAGTTCAAAGCATAAAAAAAATGTTCATTATATGTAAACTAATTAAGATTAAATCAGTTTTGCAATTGAGCATGTATGTTTGGAGATATAATAAAAATTGTGGAGATTGTTCGGACTAAATTTGTGTAGAAATATGAAAATCTTTAAAAATTCACCATAAATTTTATAGTTTATATTTTGAGCTGAATTTTGGTATGTTATAGCCTTATGTGTCTAGTTTAAGTAGGAAAAAGAATCAAGTCATTTGGATAAATATAGCAAGAGTTATAGTAAAAATAGTGAAGTAACATCCGTGAATTCTCTTATGGATGAAAGTCACCCCCATAACTTTCTAGGTTACAGCCATAACCTGAAAGTTACCCCCATAACCTTCAATGTTACAACTATAACCTGCATACAGAGAAGAAAATGAGTTGATAAGTTAGCATTTAATGCTCCAACTACTCCTATTTGTTCTATATCATCTACCCACCGAAATATATGGTCAATTTTACTTCTTTTCTTCATTCTTCTTCATCTTTTCTTCCCTTCTATCAAATCTAAACACACCTAGACATAATCTTTCAAGATTCATCAAAGAAGTGAAGATTTGGGGCTTTTTGATTTAAGTATTGATCATCTTAGGAGTTGATTCAATTGATAAGGTGAGAGTTCCTAAAGCTTTCTCATTTGATTTTTGAGTTTAATATGAGTAGAAATTTAACTTTTAAGTTGGGATTAGATAAATTAGATATGAGTATAGATGATATAATGACATGACTAGGTTTTCTATGAATGATTATTAATGAGATAGTAACTAAAGGAAGACTAGAATATATGAATTCTTTTATTGAATTAAGTGAGATTTGATGAGTAAATGAACTTGTACGTGGATTAATTATCTTATTTGAGATATTTGATGTGAATTATTGATGAGTATTAGATAGAAAGAAGTTAGAGTTATATTGAATCTAAGTTAATATTAGGCTATTAGATGAAGCTATTTATAATTCTAAGTCAAGATGAATATTGATTGAGTTCATTTATGTGTAATTCATTGATTGTATACTTTAGAGGAGAACAAGAGAGTAATGAAAGGCATGAGGTGAATCAATGCTATTATGAGATGTGAAAGAAGAATTTATGAGAATAGAAGTGCTATTTGAATGAGCTGAATAGAAAATATATTATCATATTTGTATTCGAATCCTAAGGCCTATGGTGCCTCTTTCATTGTTGAACTACCAAGTATGTGATTTATCGAATTGTAAGCAATTTATATTGATTCATGAATTATATTGATTTTATTGTTCTATTTTATGAAATCCTTATATAAGTTCCAAGATAACTTCCATAATTTGTTAATATTTCTTTTATAAAAATTTATTTTTAAACTTCCTCCAAGAGTTTCCAAAGTTGTAATATATATGTATGAACATACATATGTTTTAAAATGCATAAGTGAATGAATGTGAATAAGTTATTGCCAAAGATGCCATGACTACATGATTGTACCAAAGTCAAGAAAAGCTTTATGTGATAGTCAAAATGAATTAAATGAATCTTAAGATCATTGATAACCTCTATGTAACTATGTGAACCATTAAAGTTATGAATTGTATTGATCTTTTTATGAACTAATTGATTATTGTTAAATACCCTTATTTGTGATATCAAATTCATTGTATTCATGAACCATGAGTGAACCAAGACCATGTTTATTGTATAACTAAGACATGAACCTCTAAAAACTAATTTAAATCTCTTTAAGGTTTAACAATACTAAGTGTTTATTCTTAAATTTATACATAAGCTAAAATCTATATAAGTAACCATGCTTAAGTCATAAATTCATATGAATATCCAAGTCTATGTTAACTGTTAAGCCATCATGAATTATAGTTAAACTAAAAAAAATATATGTTAAACTCCTTTATATTATTAACCACAAGAATATGTAAAATAATTGAATCATGAAAGCCACTTGAATGACGAAAAACATGTATAACAAGAAAACCTATTATTGTTATCGAAGAATTCCATGACCCTAAATGTCCAAGAACCATGATTAATTTTTCATGAACTCAAGAAAACCTCATTGTTCATTGATGATAATTACCATGTTTCATGGCTATGAAACCAAAGCAGAAATCCCCTAACTAATGTGGGGTAATACATTAGACATTATGCATAATGTACCTACGGATAAAGTATAATATCCGAACTCTTGTCTAGGAAGAGTATAAAGACCTAGCCATGAGACCTGATTAGTCTCGTGCAAGACCATGGGAGCAAGCTCCAAGATATGAGCCTCTGCTTCGGGCAAGCTATTAAGCTTATGCCTTTATTTATCAAGGTGAGTATGCATATGTGCCTCTTACTCTCGGGCATGCTATTAAGTCTCTGCTTCCTTTGTCAAGGTGAGTAATGCATATATGTTTCTACTCTCAAATCATGACCCAATTTCTGCTAAAGTTAACATTTGATTACAAGAAT
>CATKHJ010045652.1:0-11981 GCA_949750685.1 Vernicia montana
ATTTTGTCATTTTGATTATATCCTAATGAATATGTATCTCCAAGAGTCAAGTCTAGAGTTCCATGGTCATTGTGATATTGAGTTGTATATGATGATTAAGCATTGTTTATTCAATTTGGGATTGTAATATATGACATATTATCTTATTGTATTAATGGAATTTTTTTATTGAATGGATGATTTGGATTGTGATAGTTATATGTGTTTGGGGTTCTGATATGGGAATCATATATGCATGATTGGTTATAGTAAAGGAATCATGAACATAAATTGGTTTAGAGTAGAACCCTTGCTTCGGGTTAGTAAGAATTATTGGGGAAAAATTTTGATAATTCAAGGTTTTAGTTTAATTGAGGTGAAAATAAGTTGAATTGGAAATTCTATTAGGTAAATGGGTAAATTAAGGAATAAAATGGAAATTAAATAGTAGGCTAAATTTCGGCCAAAACAGAATTTTAAGGGAAAAGGAGTTTAGTTAATTTATTAGGTTGAACAAGTGTGAATTAGGGTTAATTAAAAGAATTGATTAGTAAAATAAAGAATTTAAAGCTCAATAATCAATATATATATATAATTAAGAGTTGATAATGAATTTATTGATTAACTAAATTAATATCTAGGTGATAGAAAGAAAAATGGAAAGCCTATTAGAGTTTGAATTAATTAGTTGATAAATTGAATCGGGATTTTATATGTAGGATTTGATGAGCTAAAAGGATTGATAGTCTATATGTAGATTGAATGAAAAGGCATAAGAAAATCAAGAAATGAGGATCAATATATTGGCCTATACAAGGAGATGTGCTTAATGGAGGTGAGTGAAACATATATCGTTATCTATTGTATTTTGAATTCTTGAATATAAGTTATTTGTAAACCACCTAAATCCTGAAATATTCCTTTGATAAAATCCATGTAATTGATAATTCACCCATTAATTGATAATTCCTTCATTTGTTATTGATACATTTCATGTGAACTCCCCAATATCTTACATGATGTGATCATTGAATTCCTTTTATTTGTTTGATTCTTCATATGTCCATCAAATTCCATTTGTTATGTTCATTGAAATTTCTTTTCATTGGTCTCATGAAATTTCTAAATGTACTCATTGAGCTTCACTTGATGCGTTATTGTCAAGTATAATTGAATCATGGATAATCATACTACAAGTGTCCATTCAATTCCATTGATGTGTTATTGAAACACTTACAATTGAATCATTGTTATTTTTATTACAAGTTCCATGATATCTCTATTGAGATTTGTTGATTTATTGAAATCCCTTTATATAAAAATCATGTGATACTTCATTTGATATACTATTTGAATATTGATATGAGAAATTTTGAGTCTTAAAGCAGAAATTCCCGACAGATGTAAGTAATACATCAGACTGTGTGCACACGGAAAAACCTGCGAATGGGGTACATGCATCCGAGCCCTAGCTGGGAAGGGTTATGGTCTTAGCTGTGAGACCTAGCCCATCTCGCACTATTTCAAGTGATGTGGGAAACATGCATAACCGAGCCCCTGTTCCATATTTCTATGTGATTATGTGATATGGGGAGCACAACACTCCTAACCAGTCGATTTCTGCTAAATCATATATGATGATTCATGCTCCCAATGTGTTATGCTTGTTGGTCACTCTTTATCTCATGTAATTATATATTGATTACTTTATATATTCATACATTTCTCTCTTGAAATCCACATGTCTGTTGCTTCACATGTTCATAGGTTCCTTGTCTCATTTGTTCAATAATTCATATTAAGAATCTATTGTTTTCATTTGATCCAAGTACAAGTATGAGCCCTAAACGTTATTGTAGCTATCGTTGAATACCAAACCACACAGTTTATGGCAGTATATTCTTTACTCACTAGGTTTTATACTCACTCCATTCCTTTAATTTTTACAGGAAGACAGTAAAGTAGCAAGGAGATTTTCTAGTATTCCTCTTCATTTGAGATCAGTGCAACAAAGTAAACTTATTTTGCTATGTGCATATATGTAAAGGTTTATACTTTAATGGCATGTGTATATGTTAAAATTTGGATGTTTAACTCGTTAGTTGCTCCGTAATCATTGGAAGAAAAAAGTTGTTTAAATGATATATGTTTTGTATTAATAGGACATTAAGGATATTTATCCTAAATTGTATAAAGGAATATGTACAAGTTAATTGATACATAAGAATGATGGTTGTTATGAATTAATTAATTGGGATCATAGTGTGAAGTGAGTAGATGTTAAGTAGGTTCTGATCTTGGGCAATAATTATATGTGATTGTTAATAGTTGTATATGATACCACATTGGATTTGATAGCAAATGTAGATTCTATGGGTTTTCGGTGGCTTTAGACTTATCCATACCCTAGGACAGTCATATCCCAAAAGTGGGATGTGACAATAAAGGTGGATTTGAGACTCAAAATTGAGGTTCTACCAATAATTACAATTATAGTGCTCAAAAGAGGAGTAAGGATAAAAATGTGAGCTCCATTGTTGGCATTGTTCTCCATAACTACACAAAATGGCAATCTGACGAGCTAAGTCATCAACTTGATTCTTTAGTTGTGCCAACAAGTCTACCTCATAAGCTTCTGTTGATAGCCATGAATGATTATAGTCATCCATTAGCCAAATTCTTATATTTTGTACCTGAATAAAATAGACTAAAAGAAAACAAAAAATAAAGAAAAAACAAACAAAGAAAAAACAATAAAGAGACAAAATAAGAACTCAAAAGAATATGCAAAACAAAATACACAAAAATAAAATAAAATAAAAACTAAAATTTGCCTTTAATCAAATGAAATAAAATGGATTATGGTGTTAAATCACTGTAATCCCCGGCAATGACTCCAAAAACTTGTTGGGGTAAAGTCCACAAGTGCACAGAGTTCACAAGTAATATAGAATGAGTAGAGTATCATTCCCATAGGATTAATTGTCTATCCACCGATCTATTCTCTTTCTTTTGTTTAAGGCTTTTAATTTTAATTTTAATTAAAACTAAGTAAATTAACTTCTAAACTAACAATAATCTAAAGCATAAGATTTAATTAAGAGAATTAACAATAAGAATTAAATTGCTAGGGATTAACACTTATTCACACTCAATCAACCAATTACCTATAAGCTCTAAGTCATGGTATGATCCAAGTTATCCAATAGCATTGATTAAACTCTCTCGAACATTTAACCAACTAAACCGAAATTCAAGCAATCACAAAACAACTTAATTAATTCTCATCTAACCAAATTATTCTTAATTACCCAAATATGTCTTTAAGCAAACTCTAAGGATATCTAATCACTAAGTATAATCTCTTATTAATTAGCAATTAAACAAGTATTTGTAGATCAATTGTATTACCATCTCTCAATGCATAACACAGCTAAATTCATAATTTTGGTGGTCAAAAAAAAGTAATAATGAAGAACAACAAATACCATATATCATAAAGACTTAAATTTTATAGATAATTGAATGAAATTGTATTTCAAAACATTAAGCCCTAACTATAGAGTTTAGTTAGACATAATAAAGCACTCACAAAGTACCAAGAAAAAGAAGAAATCATAAATACAAAATAGGAGAGAATGAGAAGGAAAATCTCTCAATCTTCAATCTCAAATCTTCAAACTTGTGTTTCTTTGATTTAGTCTCCTTCCAAGATCTCTCCCAAGCTTCCTAGAGTTGTTAAATTAATTTCCTCAAAGTCCTATTTATATGAGTTTGTTGCCTCCTATTGTGGTTAGGTCAAGAAGTTCTAATTTTCGGGTTAAAATCGAATTTGGAGTCTACAGCCTGTCACAGTCGCTACACCTGGGGAGGGCGCAACAGAAATCAGCTTTCCTAGTGTAGCGCCCTTTACACTTGTCGCATGCTCAATGATTTCCAGCTTCAACTTCCTTCTCTTCTTTTTCTATCAAGTCAAGTTAAAACCTACAAAAAGTCTTTAAAACCTTTCTCAAATCACAAATATAACAAAATGCAATGTAAATGAACCTAAGATGAATTTAAAATGCATGAAATTCCTACTTAAAATACCTAATAATATATGTAAAATTAACACATATCAATAACATCCTAAAAACACTACATATTTAGTTATAAAAAATTCCCCTACACTTAACTCTTTACTTGTCCTCAAGCAAACTAAACCCACACCACAACTTCTAAAGATTAAAGAAATTAGATAAGTAGGAAAGAACATGATATGCAAAGACTTTAAACTAACTTAAAGTAAAACAATACAAAAACAACCAAATAAACTTAGGTTAAAGAATTTAAAATCTCATTTTAAAGAAACAATCATCAAGGTGGTGAATTAATAAATGGTCACTCCCTCACAACCCTTAAGTGTTTAAAAAGGGCAATAAACCACTCAAACCAATACATGACATTACTATTACCATAAGCTTGCATGAAATTCCATCTTCACTACCTAATCACATTAAAAACACAAATCAGAAGATCTTTTACAGGTTGTAATGGGGCAAAGGTATAGGTATGTAAAAAGGAAATTTTTAGGCTACTCCCAAGACTTAAGAGCATATTTAACATTTATTGAACAAATTCCCAGCTCAAGTAGCATATTCTCAACCCCAAAACAAATGTGTCTCTTAAAATAATTGAATGAACATGCATCTTTATTTTTCTTTCTTTTCTTTTTATTTCTACTTTTGAAGAACTTTTTCTTTTCTTTTCTTCCAATGCAATGTTCATGTCCATTTTCTTTAACAAAAGGAGATACAAATTCAATGGATACCGAACAAAATGATATTCAATACCTTATATTCCATCAATATAGCCCTTCCCAAAACATCAAACATGCTCTTAAACCCTAGGAACAAGGTAAGTCGAAGTAATTCATGGTTTAAGTTCAATGTTAATGTGGTTCAAAAGAAAGAAACAAGTTAAGGCTCAAAGGGGCTAACTAATGGAAAATAATAGGTAGGCTGTTTAAGCTAAATTGGGAAATCCTAAAATGTCATTTTCATCTTTATGCTTTTAATACTACATTTATGCAATTTGAAAAAGAATGAACATGCAAGTTCTAGAATAACAACAATCATGATGGACTCTCACAAAGAATAATGAGATTGACAAACATCTATTCAATAAATAGGCTCAAAACCTTACAATTTAAGCTCATATTCACCAATTAAGATAATTGAATTTTAAAAATAAGAATTTACAAAACTAACAACCTAAGACATTTAGCTATTTAAGTTAAGCTATACAAAAAGTTCAAGAAAAATCTAAGTAATCATGCAATCCTAATTACAAATTTCAAATAATCTAAAGAAATCAAGTGTGTCAAGATATGCCAAGTGTAAAATTGTGTCAAAATTTTATACAAATTAAATCAAATCAAGCATCATAAACATAAGAATTTTTTTAACATTTAAGCCTATTCCCTCCCCACACTTAATTTTCACATTGTCCCCAATGTGACAAACAAAATAAGAGTAAATCAAGGGATAGAAAACTTTCTCATTTGCTTGCACATTAATCCAAAGTTTACCATTGCTACTAACACAATTTACAACTCAAAGTTAAGACAAGAATTAACCAACAAAGGGTTAAGTGGTTAGGCATTATTTTTAAATCAAAATAAACAAATAACTAATTAAGCAAAAATAATGAAATATAAATTAATGAAAAAGGAAATGAGTTGCCTCCCATCTAGCTCATTAGCTAGACTTTGATGCAATGCATCATCAAGGATACAAATGCATAGGTGGAAGTGTTCGTGGAAGCTCCTTCCTTATCTTTTCTCTTATAGGTACTCTCTTGCTTAAGTAGTAGACTACATACTCCATATGAAGTGTCTTGAAACTAGGTTGCTCTTGCAGAATGAAGGTTTCACATGGGTTCTCAGACAGTCCCACACTCTTCACGGATGCTTCATTTCAATAAGATTAATGCAACAAATTCTACCAATTTCCATTTGCTCTATCTCCACCTCAATTGCTTTCTTTATTGCAAAAGAACTTTGATCACGATGAGATTCCATATCATATTCTAATATTTCAAGTGGATTCTCCTCATCTTTCCAAAGTAGCTTCTCTTGCTCTTCTTCTTCTTCTTGTTCTTTGAAGCATTTCAAAATGTCACCCACATGTTCTTCTATCCTTTGAGTGGTCTGTTCAAGATGGTGCTCATAAATTTCTACTCTTTCAAATTGACTAACTTCAATATACTTGTACAATGACTCCTCCACTGAAGGCCCCTTCGGTCTATTCCTCTCACAAACTTCAATATAATATTGAAGGGATTCCTCCAATGTTGGTTGTCTTTACTCAAAATAACAGTCAACTGATGGTTGTTCATAAATTGCAGCTCTTCTTACTTGGCTGACTTCCATGAACTTTTGCAATGCCTCCTCCACTGAAGGTCCCTTCGATCTATTTCTCTCACAAACCTGAATGTATTCATGAAGAGATTCTTTCAATATTGGTTGCCTTTGCTCACTTTGATAGCCAGCTGAAAATTGCCCATCTCCATGATCCCAAAAATTATCATTATGGTCCCAACATGTGTTGTACATTTGTGGTGGAGGTGAAAAATAATTTGAACAATTTGTTGAAACATGGTTTCTCCCACACCATTCACATACCTGAAAATAAAACATACTAGAATTGCATTGCATATATCTCATGTTAGATAATGTGGCAATCTATTCTTTTAAGCTCATAATTTGATAAGCTAACTCATTCTTATTCATGACAATTAACTTATCAAATAATCACACAAATTAAACAAAAGAAAATTTAACAACAAAAAACACGAAAAAGAACAAATTACAAATCACAATAATAAAACACAATTTCCAAAGATAATAAAACACAATTAAATAACTAGGAAATTTAAACATAATAAACGAAAATACAAAACACAATTGACACACAATAGGATAACAAGAAAAATTAAAACACACCAATTCAACTCCTCGGCAACGGCGCTAAAATTTGTTGCACTTAAATTTGATCTAGTCTAAGCTCAAACAAATTTAAATACTCGCAAGTGAATGAATCATGTCGTAGATAGCAATGAGTTCACCCCAAGGTCGATCTCTCACAGAGTTGAGGAAATATACCTAGACGCAATTATAAGTAACTTATTACCCTATTTATGTCAACAAACAATAATCCTAAACACTCTAATCAAGTTTTGAATAATGAATAATAAAAAGAAATAACAATTAATTAAAATAAATAATTAAATGTTCTTAGCATCAATTAAAGGGTTTAGGGTTCAGAATCATCCAATTAAAATCCTATGTTGAGCTAATAAATTCAATGAACTAATTTGCCAAAAATAATTAATTAATTAAGCAAGACTAAATCAGGCTCAAAATCCAATAACTCTCGTATTCTCAGATTTCTACCTAATTAGAAATAATCAAATTATTTATCAATCAATAATTAGGTAATATATTTCTAATTCATACATAATCCTTTATTAAACCTAATTCCAGTATTAAATTTATTTCTCAACCTCATTCAATACTTATGAATCATCAATAGTTGGCTAGAAAATTGAATCACAACAAGCACAATTCAATAGAGATGGACAAATAATTCAACAAACAATTAGCCCTAACATATTCATTCAAAAGGAATCATCCTAGCCCTAGTCAAAAAATAATTAGCCAATAATCAATTTGACAATCATCAATTCAATCAATAAATTAATCTCAATTATATTCATCATCATGCTCAATAATCAAGAACAATAATATAAATTGAATTGAATTAAAGATTGAAATAAAGTTAGAAATACAATACTGTTTAGGTCAATAAATCACAAATCTTGATTCCAATCCTTGATGCAAATTGATTTTAAATCTGAATAATCTTTGAATTGAAGCTAAAAACAATTAATTGAATCAAAAAATAAAATAAAATCCTAATCTAATTTATGTACAGAGAAAGAAAAGGCGAAAGAAATTTGAACTGGAACTCTCCAAATCAGGCTCAGGGTCTCTCTCTTTTTCTTTCTGACGGCGTGAGGAAGTTGGCATTTATAAGAGATGGAAAACACCTTTGTTAAGAAAGAACAAGGGCGTTTTAGGGCTTTGATGGAGAAGAAAACACCCTTGTTTAGTTTAAACAATGGTGTTTTAGCAAGAAGGAAAATGCCTTTGTTTGTGAGCTGAAACACCCATGTTACTAACAGAAACTTCCAGACCTATTTTGATCTAGATAATGACCGAATTTGGATTAAAGTCTTCCAAATAAATGGACCACCCCAAGTATGACCTTGGAACACCCAAACTTGATATTTTTCATCCTTTTTCTACACTTTTCATTTCAAAATAGACCTACACTTGAAATTGACTTTAAAATACATAAAAATAACTAAAAATTAATTAGAAATAAATAAAATTAATCAAAATAACATCCTAAAAATACTACATATTTGGTTATAACAAATATATGACTAGTCGAGATAACATACAAATATATTTTAGAAAAAATGAGGATTTTAAACTATTTTAAAAACTTGTAAGTAGAAGAATAGAAGTGGCAATAATAGAATGAGAGTTTTAGAAAAAGTAATAATATGTAATTTTAATACCTTAGACCTTAAATGATTTAATTTATTTAAAGAAGAATTAGATTGAATGTTAATGTGTTTAGAAAGCTTAAATTCAATGATATTGCATATGAAATTGAGTGTTGAATTTATGATTAAATTTCATAAGCAAGTGATTATTGATATATGTAATTATGTGTAACATGTGGCTAAGTGTTGGGCTAGCCAAGTCCCTAAAGTAGTCGGCCATAGTGCCAAAATGGTGGGGGGAAAATTGAGCTAAATTGATTTTAGTTGTGTTAGAAATGGGTTAGTGGAAAGTGGGTCCCATTTTCCACTAACACCATTTTTATAATATCTATATTGTAAGGTTCATTAAACCTAGACAACATCCATCATCCTATTTTTAAGTGATTTATAATTAAATAGAAATTACAAAACTTCTCTTGAAAGCTATACAATTATAGTCATTCATTTTCCTTGATTCAATCATAACCATCCATTTCATTTTAAGTCAAACACCAATTAGCTATCATCTTTTTCATTTTCACAAAAGCTATCAAGATCAAAAGCTCTTTTTCTTCTTCTTCTTCTTTCATTTTCTTCATTTGACCAAGCAAATCACCATCAAAAAGAAAGCTTCAAAGGTAAAACTTGGAATTTAAAGTCTCTTCTTCAATTTTCTTCTATACTTTACTTGATTATGATTTGGGATATTTTCTTTTCTTTCTTCTTCCTTTTATTTTGGTTTTCCCAAATGGGTTTCTAGAAAAGGAATTTCTTTGAGAAAATGCCATTAGATGATATTTGTAAACATGATTTAGAAGTGTTGAGTGTGTGAAAATGATTTACTAAAAAAGGTTTCAAACTTTCTCATTTTTATGATGATGGGTTTAACCAAAGAATGGGTTTTTAAAATCCTTTGATTGTTCTATATGTTGATTGATGATATAAGTTAAGTTATAAGTGATTTACATGATATAAAATTGATTTTTGATTTAGTCTTGGTGGTGAGAATGTTAATTTTTCCCTTCTCTAGTCATTTGAGAATTTTGCCTAAAATCCTACCCAAATTAATGATACGGGCAGTGATACGGGCGTATCATTTACTATGGATGAATTTCCTTATGATACGGGTGTATCATTTATTCTGGGTGAATTTCATTATGATATGGGCGTATCATTTATTCTGGATGATTTTCTTGTAATACGGGCAGTGATACGCCCATACCTCTGGGCGTATCAATTATGAATGACTAACTTCCACATGTTTTATTTCAATTATTGGCATGCTAAATTGACATATGTATATGACCAATATGAGTTATGATTGAAAGGGAATTGGACATTGGTCCAAGGCCTAATCAGCCCCAAATGTGAAAGTATGCGGATCGATTTTTGAATTGTTGATTGTACTGGTATGTGATGTCTTGTTGATTGATAGTGATTGTATGCTAAGTATAGATATAGAAGTATTGGAATTAGAATCTGGCTTGGTTTTATAGATAAGTTGGAAATGATGATCTAAATTGTGATTAATTGGAATGGTTCTTGTAGATCCTAAAGACAAAGTACAAAAGGAACCGGACGATCATTATTTTTGTTTGTGCTAGTTAGGAGCAAAGGAGTCCTAAGGTGAGTACATGATAATCAATAAGTTATGGGCGTTATCCCATCGTATAACCATTCATTCATTGTATCAATTTGATTACTTGATTGAACTTATATTCCATTGATATCTATTTATGAACCCAAATATGTTAAAACAACCACTTCAGACCTTCGGTCTACCTTACATCGATATAAAGATAGTATATTGAAATCTTTACTCTTTGATGAGTACCATAATTCATTTGAATCCCTAATGCTTCCAATTGTGAAAATGTGATAAATCATCTAAAGCAGAGATCTCCATCTGATGTGGGATATACATCAGTCATGTGCACATGGTAAAGAAGGACTGACGGATAGGGATAGTGTATCCGACTTAGCTGGAAAATGTGGTCCTAGCCAGAAGACCTAATCAGTCTCTCACTTGAATTATTGTGAGTGTTTAAGGCATTAGCTGTCACTCGATCTAAATGGTAATGAGAACACACTATTCTTGAATATATATGTTTTCTGCTAAAGTACAATAAAGTAAATCGTATGTAATTGCTTTACTTTGAACCAAATCATTGGTCTCATAAATGAACCCCATTATGATTATTTCAGTCATCAAACTGTTCATATTGCCTAAAAACATTAAGGCTATCTTATTCTTACATTCTACAATTGTACCTAGCCGGCATAACATATTGATTTATTATGTATTTACTGAGATTTTTATCTCACCCTTTAGTGGTTTTCATTTTTTAGGTGCTATAGAGGTTGTGACAAGGTAAAACTCAAGCTCCGTCTCTCCGCTTGGGGGTTACTCTGTCCATTTTCATTTTGTTCATTTTGTTATATCATAATGAGTATGTATCTCAAAGAGACTAGTATAGAATTCCATGATGATGAGAGCATCCCCTTTCTTCAGAATGTCTTCTACCTCCTACATGTGAGCTTCTTTCTGGCTAAAGCTCATACTTCTGTGATTTCACTAATGGGACTTCTCTACCTAGGTGTAATACCCTAGCCTAATAATCATATTGATTGCATGAGTAATGGATTAGATTGATCCTTATGATGTGAATTGAATGAGTATATGTGTATATGAATAGGTATATGTGATTAAATTGCATATGGACAATATGCCATAGTGAGTAAAAGAGAATTTATTTTGCCATGATTTGTGAATAATAGTAAATATAAGGACCATTTCTATAATTAATTGTGCCAGAAATGGAATTGTAAGAATATTGGTAATTTATGTTTTACATGATTCATTGAACCTAGCCAATATGTGTCTTGATTCATTGTAAATGATTTTAAATTGAAGGACTTAAAGGGGAATTGCCATATGGAAGACAATAAAACCAATTTTGTATCATCATCTTCTTCATTTTCATAAGCAAAAAACGTTATTTACTCTCAAAGTTTCTTTCCAAAAATTTCTTCTCATCTTCTTCATTTCTTCATTAATCAAGGAAGAATCACCTTCAAAAGTGAAGATCTTAAGGTAATGATCCAAGATCTTGAATTTGTTTTCAATTTGTATGGTGATTATTGCTTTGATTTGAAATTTCTTTCCTTTCTTTGATGATGACCAAATGGGTTTTAAGAAAATAATTTTGTTTATAATCAAATGCATCTTGATGATGTTTGTGATTATGATTTGAGTTTATTGAAGTGTATGAAGATAAATTTTCAAAATGGGTTTGATTACTAACTTTGAGCAAATGAGTTTCAATTCTAATTTGATTGAAGATGATCTTGATCAAGGTTTGATTTCAAAGATTGATTGTTTGGATCCTTGATTGAGTGATAAAATG
>CATKHJ010045699.1:0-14894 GCA_949750685.1 Vernicia montana
ACTAAATAGCTAAAACCAATATGTGATATGGAGATAGCTTATTTAGGGGTTAAATGATTTTGCTAACACTAAAGCCCATATTATGGATTTAGGGGTTAGAGATTCTCAACAACCACAAAGCTCATGTGATGAGTTTAGGGGTTAGAGAAAATCAATAACTCTAAAGGCTATGTATTGAGTTTAGGGGTTAGGAATCTTGAAATAACCATAAAGCCCATTTGATGTATTTTAGGGGTTAGGAAAAATCTATAACCCTAAAGCCTATGTGATAAGTTTTAGGGGTTAGAGATTTTATACCAAGCACAAAATGGTAATTTCCATCTTAAGGCTCAAAAGAAATATTGATTAAACCAAAAAGGTAAAATGGACATTTTAGCTTAAAGTCAACTATACCAAATCAATATGAAAATGGTATCCTAATAGTCAAACAAATGGTTGGATGGCTATATAAGAAATGAGATGATTGTTGGCTATGTTAATCAATGTTCATCTTCTTTAAGAGCTATCTTAGAGATTAAGAGTTGAGAGAAAAGAAAAGGAAGAAAAGTTCTTCATATTTCTTGTTCTTCATTTCTTATCCTTTGTTCTTTGTGAAAGAACAAAAGTGTCTTGAAAAGAAAAGATCTATCCATAGCAAATAAAAGAAATCCAAACACCAAAGGTTTATCAAGGAAGATTTTGATTTCATTTGGACTACCAAAGAGAGGAAATCAAGAACAACAAAAAAAAACCAAAGGTAGCTTGAAGATGAAAGCTTGGTGTGGAAATTTTGGAGGCTCAACACTTGGGGAGCTTAAAAAAAAGTAAAGATTTAAAGTTCTTGGCTTCAAGAGGTAATATGATTACCACTTGTTCTTTATTTTCTTACATATGTGTTTTACACATTAATTAAAGTTGAATGCTTGAATGATTATTGGACCTAAAAATAGGTGTTGTGAAATTTTAAATTGTTTAAAATTTCACCCAGCAACTAGCTTCCGCTTAATTTGGGCCCAATATTCCTTCAATGGGTCGGTCTTTGAAGGTAATGGGCCAAGGGTGTTGGGCTTAAGGTATTCGGTAATGGGTTAGTCTTGAAGGTAATGGGCTCAGGGTGCTGGGATTAAGGGTAGTATATTGGGCTTAAGGTATTTGGTAAGGTGACCTTGGATAAGGGGTAGGGTCAATGTGATGAAGGTTAAGGGTTAGGATTAAAGGCACCTGAGTTTTTAGTTGGATAAGGGGCAATGATGTTTAAGATTTGTGGGGAGAAAGTGATTGAATCAAGGTGAGAGAGTTTGACCCTTTTTCGGTTCAAGGTATGACCTAGGCTTAGGATGAATGCATGCTTTTTTTTTTGTACAGTATAGATGCATGATATGCATGGGAAAAATATTTCATGAAGATGCAATTATGCAAGGCTTTAATTATGGTACATACAACTTAAGATTAGGTTCTAGGTTCATTACATGAAAGGTTAAGGGTGGTTGGAATTGGGTACCCGTCACACTAGAGCAACGATATACCTAACCACATGTGAGTCAAGGAGCCTCGCGTGGGTCCAACAGTAAGTGCTTGGTCATTACACCTTTGAAAGGATCAAAGGATTCGTCGCGGGGTGGATGATTTCACTATTGGCGAATAGACCCAAGGAGGGTTACCCACTCGATGCTACTCAGTATCCATTATTTTCCTAGAACTAGGTTTAGAGGAAAAGAGTCTATGCAAGTGATGCATGAAAGTCACAACTATATTAAAAGCCAAACTTTTTAACCAATTAGCAATCCTCTTATTTTCTTTTTATTAAAATAAAGGTGGTCCCTAGTGGAGTCGCTAACTGTGAGGCCTCGCCCGAGCACTGGTCTAATCCGCTAAAGGGGAATCAAAATGCTCATTTGGGTTTGAACTCACGATGAAGCCTTCGGGCTTTGATTGATCGATTTTGAAAATTGATTTAGAGTCACCACCTTACTTTATTTTTATTTGGGAAAATATAAAGTAAAAACCTATTTTGACTCCAATTATATCCTAAAGGAAAAAGATCACTAACCTCGAAACCAAAGAGGATTTGGGGACTAGGTTTTCGGTTCATTTTAATTACTTTGGCATTTAATAAAGTTGTGACTTAAAATTAATTTTATGAAATATGTACAATATAACAAATGCATGATTTATGTAAATAAATGAAATAAGGAGGAAATAAAAGAAAGAGAAAAATAAGATAAAGTTACAATAAAAATTCAAATTAGGGAATACCTCCTCTAGCCCTTATGGTATCTAGGAAAGTCACACATTCCCCAAACTAATCCTAATAAAATCAATGTAACAAAAGAAATTATATTAAAGTGAAGAAAGTGAAGAGGGGAGAAGTTGGTTAATTTTAATTGGATTCGATGTTTGGACTAAGTATGCCTGCGTATCCTTTTGAATGAGAATCATAACCCACGCAGTTCTCCCTTCTTGCGAAGGGGTTTGTTTAGTCAAACAACTTTATCATGTTTTGATCGATTGATTGATTTAGGGAGGGTTATATTAATTAATTAATCTAATTGATTTACCCAGTTGAATTAATTATTTCATACTTTAATTAACTAACAACCTAGATGAAACAATTTAATTAACTAATTAAAAGTGAATCCCAAGGAGGAAAAAATAAAATAAATAAATAAATAAAATGAAAAGAGAAAGGAAAAGAAGCTTAGCTTGCACTTGAGTGGCTTTGGAGACTTGGCAGCGGGCTTGCCTCGGATGGCATGAACTTTGGACTCAACGGGTTGGCTTTGCAAGCTGCAACCCAATTTTTTTTGCAAAGCAAAATGAAAAAAAATTTAAAACTAGAGAGCTTGTTGCTTGGTGGACCAAGCTTATGGGGATGGTTCGCTTGATGCAAAGGATAATCAAGCAAGCTAAGAGGTTAAGAGGTGAAGAATAATGAGTGAGAGGACCCCCTATATATAGGGTTATGAGGCCTCGCCCGATCGCCCCTCCCCTTGCTCGAGAAAATTGATTTTTTTCCTTAAGGAAAGGCGAGCACTTTTTAAGGGAGGTTTAGGTATGAGTTTCGATGCTCACGATTGGAAGCGGCTATTGTCTCAGAAAATTGATTTGATTTTTGAAAGTGATTCGGGAGTCGCCACCCTAACTTATTTAAATGGAAAAATTAAGGAAAAAATACAATTTGACTCCAATTTATTAATCTTTGATTAATTTACCCAAGGATAAATTCACTAGTTCTCGAACCAGGTTGAGCTCGTGGACTAGGTTTTTAGTTTAAAATAATCTCAATTTGGCTCTTTAGTTTAATTTTACTTGAAAATTGATTTCATGGATGACAAATATTAATTGCGATTGTAAAGTGCATGATCATGACATAATTATGAGTGCGTGGGAAAATAAAGAGCAGGTATTTAAATATTCACAAGCAAAAGAGAGTATTCCCTCTAGCCCTTATGGGTACTAGGGAAATCACAAGATCGCTCCTTTACTCCAAAATAATTAAATTAACTAATAACATTAATTAACTTTTGTATGTACAATATATTGATACTGAAAAATAAAAGGGGAAGGGGATTGATTGGGATTTGGATTTGAGGTTTGTATTTAAATTTCAAGCGTGCCTATGTACCCCATTGGATGGGGATCAAAACCCACGTAGTTTGTTCCACGGTGAAGTGGAGGGGTTTAAGGATCGGTCAAATTTGATTGGATTGATTTGATTTGGGGTTTGAGTGAGGGTAAAAGATTATACTTTCTTTTTGGTTTTGTGTGGTGGGAGAGTGGTTTTGCTAGAGCGGAGCTCCATTTTCAAGAAAGAAAATGAGGACAGGGGGTGGATTTAAAAAAAGAAATTAATTTGACAATATGATTGTTTAATTACCCAATTTTAATTAATTAAAAATATTAATTAATTAAAGTGATTAATTAAAAGGATTAATTAACCAAATTGAATGAAGACTAATTATAAAAAATTAATTAATTAATTAAAATAGATTTTTAATTAATTAATTAATTAATTGTGATTACTCAAAATGAGTATGAGAAAATTAATTAGAGAGAGAGAAGAAGAAGCAAATGGATATCCAATCAACAAGTGCTTAAGGGGTATCTTGAAAGGAAAGATGGAGGGCGTATTTATAGGAAAAATGAGGTGGGGTATTTTTGGTAGTGAAATAGTGAAAAGACCAAAAGGATAGAGCCTTTTGGTTTGAAAAAATCAGGCTAGAAGGGTAAAATGGTCATTTTGAGGTGCAGGTATGGGCATAAAAATCGAGGTTTCGGCGGAGCCACTGGGGGGGTCGGCGACGTTTTTTGGTTCTCCAGTGGTGCCGCTGAAGTGCTTGGCGGCGCCACCGGGCAGTCTGGTGGCAGCTGACATAGCAGAAGGTTTTTTGAGTTTTTGGGACATCCGGGTCAGTTTTCGAGGCTTCAGGGATTCTGAAAAATTACCTGTCAGTGGCGGTGGATCTGAACTTAATTATCGAACATTTTAGCAATCATTTTGAGAAAAATTTGATCAATTTTGGGAAAGTACTGTCTGGTACAGAAAGTCCGATTAGGATCGGAAAAGTGTGAGTTTGGATAGAAAAATATTCAGGTCAACTTTGGAAAGTTTAGAAATAATTTTGGAGGTGCAAAATTGAGGGTTCAAAAGGGTGAAGGCTGGGGGGAGATTTAGAGAAGTTTCGATGTGGGATTTGGGGGAAAAACTGAAGAAAAATGGAAGTTCGCTACTACTGCCACAGGCTGGCCCTGCGGTTTCGTAGAGGCCACTTGCGGCATTACTTTTACTGCAGCAGGAGCCACCTGTGGTACCGCAGGAGGCTGCTTTTTTTTTTAAATTAATAAATTTTTTATTTTTTATTATTATTATTATTATTTAGGGGGTGTAAAATTAAGGGTTCACACTCGTCCGTCTCCTCAAATAGTACCATCAACACCTAAAGAGGGTAGAGCTCCTCCTCCCCCACAAGTGCCTATACCAGAAAGAGAAGAGAGAAGAGTACTTAATGATGAAATGGTTTCCATTCAAGATTTTAAGAGACTCAAGCCTCAAAAATTCAAGAGTGAAGAGGGTGAAGAACCTCAAGAATTCCTTGAGAAAATGGATAAGTTAGTTCGAAGATTGCCATGCTCCGATGCAAGAGTAATAGAGTTGGTGGGTCTCCAACTAGAAAAAGATGCATGGGATTGGTATCAAAGGAATATATAAGAGAGATTATATGATGACAACCTTCCCACTTGAGCTATGTTCAAGCAAGAGCTCATGGATCAGTTATTTGCTGAAGGAGAAAGGCAAAATAGGGCTTTGCAGTTTGAACAGTTGAGGCAAAAGCCCAGTATGTCAGTATCAGAGTATGCTAGGGAATTCAACCGACTTAGCAAGTTTTCTACTCATAATGTTCCTACCAAAGCAATTAGAGTGGAGAGATTTAGAATGGGTTTGATAGCACCACTGTACAATGCTTTCCTTTTTGTCGATTTCACCACTTTGGCCAAGTTGATTGATAAGGACAAATTGATGGAGGCAAGGCACAAAACCGAAAGGGTTGCAAGAGCAAAAAAATATCAAAAGAATAAGAACAAGAGTAGAGGCCAAGGCAGTCAAAGTAAAGGAGGGAGAAACAATTCACAAACCCAAGCATCTAAAGTCCCAGCTTCATCTACAGTGCATAGTCAATTGCGAGGGGTAGGCTAAGGAAGAGGCCAAACTCAGAGTACTTACGTAGCTTCAACACTTGGGAATTTCAGTGCACCAAGGACTTCACAACAAGATTTCACCATTCCTACTTGTTCCACTTATGGGAAAAAACACGGAGGCACTTACAGGTTTTCCACTGGTGCATGTTTGAGTTGTGGTCAAATGGGCCATTACATCAAGGATTGCCCCCATAGGAAAACACAACATGTCATACCTATAGCCTCTTAACCTACAGTACAATTAGGTAGGTCTAAAGTTAAGGGTTCATATGGCCCTGGAAGAGAAACAAACCAACCATTTGGTATACATCAAGATGCTGAAGACAAGGTGAAAGGGAGAGTGTTTCAAATGAATCAATAAGAGGCTCGAGCATCTAACATGATTTAGTGGATTAGTTGTTCCTTCAGTTGATGTAGGATTTGATCAAGCAAAAAATCCTTTCAAAGTTGAAGGATTTGATGAATGAGATGGCATAAATTCTGAACTTTGGCTTAAGGATGAACTTTTCTGAATATTCTTTGAGCTATTAGTTTTCTTAGATCGTTGTATCAAACCACCAGGAGCCAGTATAAAACTTGTGTGAGAACACATCAATTTAATCATGGTATAATGTAATAAAACAAAAAAAAATTTTAAAATCAAGTAAAAAGGTAATGATCGATGATAAATAAATAACATCAATAAATGAAAATAAAATTTAGTTTAAATAATAAAAGTTGTGAATATCAATTACCTATAAGATTATTTGGGAACATATATTATATAATATTTTTAAAACTCAAAAAAAATACAATCAATTTTAAAAAAATGAAACATGTGTAAATCCAATTGCAGTGTAGGTAATAGGTACAAAAATTTTGCCCTACAGTGTATGTAACATTCAATTGTAGCAAATCCACATTATTTAATGGGTGGGTTAAATTTGTCTACCAACTTGCATTCATAATTTATCTCTATCAAACATTCTAATCAATAGAAAGAAATAGAAAGAAAGAAGAGCAAATTAAAAAAAAAAAAAAAGAATCTACTGTGCCCTTTTATTTTTAACAGTACTATATCAATGGTGGTGTGGTGTGCAGTGTGCACTAAACACCAAAATCAATTCTTTTCTACAAATTTAATTAGTTATTATTATCCCATAAGTTTGCATGTTCTCCACAAAGAAACACCCAGGGGCAGAGCCAGAAGTTCAAAAGAGGAGGGGCCAAAAAAAAAAATTAAAGTTGAGATGGACTAAAATGCAAAATCTAGAATACATAGATAAAATTTTAAAAATTTTGAAAGTTAGTGACCCAAAAATGAAAAAAAAAATCCAAATTTATAAGGAAAATTTTAAAAAGATTTTGAAGTTATATAGAAAAAATTGAAAAATTTTAAAGTTTAGGGGGCCAAACTGAAAAATATCTAAATTATATAGGTAAAATTTTAAAACTTGGGGGGCCAAACTGAAAAATATATAAAATATATAGGTAAAATTTTAAAAGTTGAGGGGGACCATGGCCCCCTCCACCCTCTACCTACCTCTGTCCCTGGAAACACCCCCGATTATCAATATATATATGAATACCCTTTTATTACATAAAAATAAACAATTAAATATTTATTTTATTATTAAATCATCAAGAGATGCACATTTAATTTGTTCAGCACTAAGATTATTATCATATCAAACCGATTAGGAAAATGTATAAGATTTTGGCTTCAATTTGATATATAAGATTTTACTAGCCAATTCTCTACAATTGTAAAAAATAAAGCGAGGATGAACATGAATTTTAGCGGCTAAATCGAAATAATTCTAATGCAGCCAATTCTCTTTAGGTTTTTCCATTGATAAAAAAAAATAGATATAAAATAAAGTTGATGAAGAATAATTTACAATTCCTTCTCCGTTGAACGATTGACAATGGATAAACAAAACCTATAATGCTCTCTTTCTTTTACTTTGCGGTAGAAAAAAAAATTAGAGTCTTCTTTTTTATCCTAGTTCTACCTTTTCTAGACTCCTCTAAAGCCTTTCTCATGCATTCCATGAATTATAGAAATCCCAAACTTCATGCTCCATCACAACCAAAATCTTCATCACACAAAACCCTAGACTTTTCTTCATCAATTCATCATTTAATAAACTCTCTTCCGATTTTCTCCATTCAATTACCTCCTTCTAAACTCATTTCTCTCCTCTAAGTTTTAAACAATCATTCCCCTATAGAATCCTCATCAAACCAAACCACACATAGAGAAAAAGAGGAAGAAAAGCTTAAATAAGCTCATACTATCTACTTAAACAACTAAAGTAAACATAAGTTGAACTAATTCTTACCTTGTTTATGCCTTCTTCCCCTCTCTTCTTGCTTTACCCGAATTCTCCTCTCCCCTTCTCTTCTCTCCTTCTCATGTTTGATATGTTAAGAATAAGGGAAAAAAAATGGCTAAGTATAACAACTTGGTTCATATTTATCTTAATATATAACTTTTTTTTTCTTTTTCATTTATTTTTCCTTAGTTAAATGTTGAACTAATCCTTATCACTCTTCCCTTCCCCTAGGTCGGCAGCCATCGTCATCTTTCTTTCATATATATATTTTTTAATTATCATAAAAGTCAAAGTAATGATTAAAGTTTTGTTAATTATCACAAAATTACAATTTTAAGTGTTTAATTACTCTAATTTATTCTATTATTGCCTATTAACATTTTTAATCTAAATTTTAGGGTTCTAATATTATAATTAACTATTCTCCTATTAAATTTCCTCAATCAGGATTTAATTAAAAATCTCCGAGTCAAAATTCATCGGTTTCACGCTTAGCGCATTAATTTCCAAACTCGCGCTTAATTTAGGGTTTCGAATCTTTTCTTTCTATTTTCTTCCTCAATTCTTCTATTTAACTTAGTCTCATACTACCTCTGAGTCTCTAGTGACCTAGGGTCACCTAAGATGTTACATTCTACTGCCCTTAAAAAAAATTTATCCTCGAATTTTCATCATACTTATACGTCATATATTAGTTGTTTATCTGTCTATTTTCAACAATCATATAAACTCTAAACTCTAATACTTCAACCTCGTATACCTAGTATCTTACTCATATTCTTATATAACAATCAATCTTATCCTTAAATCATTTCAACCTTCTTCAATAACATTGATTACACATACTCATAATATACTTTTACGCATATGCATACATATCACATATTAGATTTCTATTATCTACTCATTCTAACTTGTTCCTTATCAACTTTATTTACTTATCTCTAATTATTCTTACTGTTTCCACTCTTTATAACATACTTATTGATGTATCGAAACGCACACTAACAACTACAAGTGCACAGGTTGTTATCAAGTAATAAAATGATGAGTAAGTATTGTCTCTTACGATGAATGTTTATAAGTACTAGCTCAAACATCAACTATTGTCTAGTGAACAATTGACTAAAAAATAATTAATAACTAAAACTAAAACTAGCTAAAACATGAAAAGATTGATAGATATAAATAATAATAAAGCTATCTAGATATGAATCCCCCTAACCTATCATGAATGTCATGAATAATGGAATTAATTAATCAAACAAAGCATTGAATTGGTGCTCCACTAATTTAGATTAAAACCTCTCTCGAGTGATTTAATCCCTAATCCCTAGGTAAAGTACAAGGAATCTCTTCTCAAACACAATCAAATAGTTCATGCATTAAGAACAAGGAACAATAAACCAAAGGATCTTGTAGGTCTATCTCTAGCACCCGAATCAATCTTCAATTCCTATGAGTGATCAATCCATATTAAGGTATTTCTACTCATTTAACATGGAAACAATATCTAATCAACAAGCTAGAAATTGCTAATTAGAAAAATAAGATTTATTATAGAAATAAGACAATCAAAGATGAATTAATCAAAACTTATATTATTCAATCCATACAATCAAGAACTAGGGTTCATCAATATCTAAATAGAAATCAATTAGTTCATAATAGAATTGAAAGATAATAAATAAAAGAAAAAAGAAATAAAGAATCCCAAACCATCCATGGATGATGTTAAAGAAATCCTCCCTTCAATCATTGATTTCCTACTTCAATTCTATATAAAGATGGATCTTTAATCTTGATAACACTTTCAATCTCTCAAAAATAAAGTTCCTAAACTATTTATGAACCACGGGAACTTAGAAATTCCCAGCCGTATGGCTAGGGTTCTTCCTAGCCTCCAAAACCCTTCCTCTTCCTCTTAAAATTGTCATTTTAAAGGTGAAACTATCATCTACACGCCCTTGTACCTGGGCATGTAGGCATCTGCCAATTTCAGACTCATCACATGGACGTGTGGCTGGATTTGTGACCTGAAAATGATCAAATTAGGTTTTGTGATCTTCATGATTTTTGTATATTTTTTTCTTATGTTTACAATGACACCTAAATCACCTCAATTGGACATTTATAGCTTGAGTTATGCTCAAAATACTTAAAGGTGTCCAAATCTATCAATACACCAACTCTGCACTTGATCTTCAAAACTTCTCTTCAATTCTCGCCCAAAATGCCTCGAATTCGTGTCCTATCTTTGTGATTTAAATAAAATTGATTCATGGCAACCTAAAATATGAAATTACTATAAAAGAACTCTGGAAAAATACTAAACAAACAAATCAAACTCAATTTAAGAATAAAATATATTAAAAACAAAGGGTAAAATGTAGTGAATTAAGCACTTATCACTTATATATAATATTCACCATATTTGGAAATAAACATTTTGTGCCCAAGGTCCATTAACAAATTCCAATCTTCTAATTCCTATAACTAATCACCTTCAATCTCACATCATAACAATGCTTTAATCTAAATAAGACAAAACTTGTCATATCATCATTTGATACTTGTTCCTTTTACTGACTACTGGTAAATACTCTATTTAGCCCTCTACATTCTAATGCTTACCTTGATCCTTATACATGGTCTTGTTTCTATCTTCCTTCTAGAACCTCTTGTATCTTCTCTACTAACCTTAACTCATTTTTCACTAATCTCTTCCACTTGTTACTTATTACTTGTTACTACTCCTTTACTTCTCATAACTATACATATACACAACTAATCTTATTCAATCATATAACATATTCATCCTTATTCTTAAATGAGTACAACAATTAGCTTGACCTTAAGTATCTTATTAACAAATTATATTATATACCATTCTTAATAGTAATCCCTTGAATTTGATTATACATCTCCAATTATACCATACATACATTAATAATCCATGATCTTAAGTCAACCTTTTAGATTCATTTGAAATTTCAAACCAATATTCATATTATTAATTCTATTATCTTACCATCATCTTAATGACTCCAAAGTATTATTTTATTGTCATTTCCAAAATCTTTCTTATATCCTGTATATTAACCATCTCTATACAACAAAATATCCCTTTATTATAAACATATTAACTATCATAAGAACATTCAATTGTTAGAACATAATAATCCATTACTACAATTTACCTCTCCATTCCTACAATACCATTCATTGATATTCCACTAGTCATACTCCCATCTCATTTTAATTACACTTTACATCAAATTCCAAACAATATACATCAAGTGGAAGCAACCACACATAGATATATAACAATGGTATACTAATCTATAATAAATAATACATAATAAGGACATATTGAAATCCTATACTTCGTAGTTCACTTAGTTTAGCTCATTAAACTTACGTCATCTTATATTCACTTCTATATCCAATTTATCATATGCACTGATATTTTAGTCTTAACTCAATTTTGCTATAACTCTTGCTCTTAAACATACGACTTTTACTATTTGTATTCTAGATTCCAAATCTTTATCACACACAAGTCTACAAATAATATACTATATGATTTTGACTTACTTCATCTACAATCTTACACATTGTAGATCATGTCCTTGAACTCACTCTAGTCCTTCCCAACAATAATAATTAGATCTTACAGTATGATAACAACACTTATGTATCATTTACCTTAAAACATAAACAACCATGTAACAAATAATTCATTAACATAATAAAGATATTTTATATATATCAAACAGCTTTTTTAAACATAATTATTTACTTTCATTTATACAAAATCACTTCTCTATTAGAGAATTACTACAACCAATCTTAAACATTTTCACATTTCTTTTACCACCTAGTGCCCCTTCTTATACATTAACTTATCATACTCACTAACGACCACACATCTCTTCTTATAGTCATATATACTACTATGCACATATTTACAAGTACCATTCTATTTCTATCTTATAGCATCTTATCCCATACTATCTTATATACACTAACTATCACTAACACTATGCTCCTCACTAGCATCCCCCTGATCTTTATCACTATCTTCACTCTCATCCATTTTTTCTTCTTTAGCAATTTGCACAGTGGATTGCATTGAAGTAGGAAGTACTCGATATCTCATAAAACACCTCTATAAAGGATGATCATTACGAGAGCACACTCCACTCACACCAACTAAAGCATTATGAGAACTTCCTTATATCTAAACTCTCTTTTGCAAGTTCTTAATCGTTTGCTTCAACTCCTCATTTTCCTGTATCAAGTCCATACTAACTCTTCTCATTCCTTCTAATTATCGCTCCAAGGCTTCTATTCGAGCTGATTCACTTTTCGGGATGGGCTAGTTAACACTAGAAGATCCCTTACTCTTCTCCGATTCATTTCTTTCCATTTCAATTTCTTTTGATATACTTTGTGGTTGATTACTTCCATATTTAGTTTCTCCTAGACATATAGCAGTAGTGGAAGGGGATTTTGTAGTGTCATCAGATAAATCAATCAAACCACGATAATTGCCTCCAACATCCCTTCTTGGCAGCATCTACATATAATAATTCATAAAATTTATATTATAAAGCAAACAAACAAATATATAAGAGGAGTCAATACTTATATATATAAGGACAAAACAGATCTAAATTAAACGATGACCTCAAAGACAAGAAAGGACAATCCTATGCCCCATGGTATTTCTTATCACTTAAGACTTACTGCTTATTATATATTTAGTCTATTCTATGCTCACTTCTTTATTTTAATATCACTTCTATCAAGACCCATTTTGAGAGTCGTGATGGTCCTAGGGTGCAGGGAGACTTAAGGTCACCTAAACCCGTAGAACCCATTAACACTTGCAATCTAACATAATTACGACAGCATAACAGCTGTAACTATAATATTCACCCTAAGGATCACAACCTGCAAGTAAGAACACTTCCAAATCCCACCTTATTTCCTCATTACAACCAATTAATTCACAATTTCCAGTTCCATACTTAGTCATGCACTTTCACAATATTCGTTCCATTAAATAACATTTATACTTTAGATTTACAATATATATATTACTATACATATTACAGGTCATCATTCAAACTTTAGAATATTACCATTATGCATATATAATTCAAAACATTCTAATCCCAAATTGCATGTAGCATTTAAGAAGTTAACCACAACATTACATATGTATATATACATATCAAAAGGAAATTTTTACTTTGAACAGTAGAATCCCCAAGATGAAGAGATTGAGGATTACCTATGTACTCACTACCTTCCTGAAAAACAATATATATATATATATATATATATAACAACCACTAATGAGTAAACTCAATGAGTGAAAAATATGCTACCATACTTGTGGGCTAGGTGATTCAAGGTTGGCTCTCAAAAATGGCATTAGTTACAATTTAATCAAATGAATATATAAAATCATCGAGAATGCAACGATTATAATAAAGGTCACTATAAGGGTCACTGACAATGCAATAGGTACAATAAAGGTCACTAGCAATACAATGGGTACAATAAGGGTTACTGGCAATACAATTGGTATAGTAGAAAATGGATATATCAATAAATTAAGTAACTCTAGTTCTGTAGAAATCAATCACTGAATGAAAATCACTATATGGAAGCAATGCTTCTTAACTAATATATCACTAATAGTAGAGGCTCATCTCTTGGAACATGCTTTTAGGTTATGGCATTAAACAATAAGGAAGAGTATATGTCAAAAGACATTCAATGAACAATGGTTTCACTGACATTGTCATAATCACGGTTCAAATAATCAATTCAATGGAGAATGTTTCACTAATCAATATTTAGGGTCATGTTGAACAATTAATACGGAAGCAATATTCAAGAATAGTAGAATATTTAACACTTACCTTGATCTAATTATACTTTAACACTTTACTTCTTTAGAGTAGATGAAAAGAATGATTGCAATCTTGCCGCTCCTTCTCTCCCCTCGACTCGTTTCTAGGAGCTACAATAATTAAAAATACATAAATTATTCCACTTGTTATCTAATTGTAATTATTAATCAATTATAATTTAATTAAAACATTCCTAATTTACTTTGAACCCTTATCCTTAAAAATATTTAGAAATACATATGCATTTCTAGGATTAGTTACTTATTTCATTATTGACCTTATTACACTCATTCTGCCATATTTTTACCTAAACACATCCAATTGACTTGATTATTTCTCTCACTTAAACTAGACATAAAAGGATCTAACATATCGAAAAATTAGAAAAAAAATATTACACTACCCAATTTATAGTGAATTTTTGAAGTCAGCCCTATTTCTGTGTAGGAATAGATTGACCTTTCCTCACTCTTTTGATTATATCTAATTCCGTAGACATCAAATTTCAAATTCATTTTATGGTAAATTTTTAAACATGTATATGAACATCTTTTATGTTTTATGTTAAGTCTAATTTTATCCTTAAGGTTCCTAATTCATCTAGTTAATCTTGGGTCAATCATTAATCCGGTATCCAGAACCAGTTTTAGTACAAACAACATATCTCTTAACCTACATCCAATTTGACAAAATACTTTTATGGCATTATAGTTAATATCTCAGGAAACGTTTTCTTAGTTTTGACCAAGGTCAATTTATGTTGCCCAATAAGGACCAAGAAGGGGGGTTGAATTGGTGGGGAATTAAAAAATTTAATCAAGCAAGAGGAAAAGAAAGAGATTGAACACAAAGAATTTATAGTGGTTCGGATTATAACCAATCCTACATCCACTCCCCAATCAACAATTGGGTATTTCACTATCTATGGAGTTTTGACAAGTTCACTCCCAACTTAGTGTTTTCAAGCTCA
>CATKHJ010045712.1:0-12622 GCA_949750685.1 Vernicia montana
AAATTTTAAACTAAAAGGCAATTCTTTCGAACCAAACCTTTAAAAAATGCTAGCTTTTAATCAATTTGGTTTGATTTTAGCTAGTCAAGTGTATTGAATTGTGTAGAAATGAGTTGGGGGGGTAGTTTATATAGGAATAGCAGCTAAAGACATTTCTCATGTTTTCCAATGTGGGATAACGAATCAAAATAGCCAAAACTGCACACGACCGTTCTGGGACTGCACACAGCAGGGAAGGACCGTACAGAGCAAGAGGGACCGCACAGGCCCTTTTTGGGACCACACACAGCCTGTACGGTTTCGCACAGGCCTGTGCGGTCCTTAGAGGACCCTGTGCGGTCCTCCAAGTCAGACAGGGTTGGTTCATCTGATTTTCTGACCCTTTCTTGCCCGTTTCAGCTTTCGAGGCTTACTCGCATGTCTGAGGGTTCAGACGGTGCGAAATTCAGGGTTCACACCGCAGCGCGTCTGCACTAACGTGCCTAACACACGTCGTACTAGCGCATGTCAAACGCGTTAGTACAGAGCAGATGCATGTCAGCACGGAGCTAACACATCTGCTAGACGAGCTGGCGGAGCAGCCAACCTTTCTGGCTCGTCCGCCATGTTCACTCGCGGACGCTCGTAGTTTTGACAAACATCCGCGAACAGCCCTCGGGCCTGTACCCCCTATGCGTGAAAATGACCTTTTTACCCCTTGTTTAACCTACTTTTTTAGCCCTTTTTGGTCTTTTCACCCCTCATCATCTCCTATAAATACCCCCCTCCATTCCTCATTTCAATTGACCCCTTGAGCACTTGTTGATAGCTATCCATTTGCTCTCTTCTCTCTAGTTATTTTTCCAATACTCATTTTAATTAATCACCCTAATTAATTAATTAATCTTCAACTTAATTTAATTAATTAATCACTTTAATTAATTAATCTTTTTAATTAAATAAAATTGGATAATTAAGCAACTATATTATCAAAATAATCTCCATTTTTTCAAAAATCCACCCTCCTATCCTCGTTTTCTTTCTTGAAAACGGAACTCCAATCTGGCAAAACCATTCTCCCACCACACAAACCCAAAAAGAAGGTATAATCTCTTATCCTCACTCAAACCCCAAATCAAATCAATCTAATCAAATCTGACCGATCCTTAAACCCCTCCACTTCATCGTGGAATGAACTACGTGGGTTTTAATCCCCATTCAATGGGGTACGTAGGCACGCTTGGAATCTAAATCCAAGTCTCAAATCCAAATCCCAATCAATCCCCTTCCCCTTTTATTTTTCAATGTAAATCCATTGTACATGTAAATGTTAATTAAATGTTATTATTTAATTTAATTATTTTGGAGTAAAGAAGCGATCTTGTGATTTCCCTAGTACCCATAAGGGCTAGAGGAAATACTCTCATTTGCTTGTGAATGTTTAAATACTTGCTCTTTATTTTTTCACGCACTCATAATTATGCCATGCTCATGCACTGTAAATTGTAATTAATATTTGTCATCCATGAAATTAATTTTCAAGTCAAATTAAACTAAAAAGCCAAATTGAGATTATTTTAAACCAAAAACCTAGTCTCCGAGCTCAACCTGGTTCGAGGGCTAATGATTTTATCCTTGGATAAATTAATCAAAGATTAATAAATTGGAGTCAAATTGGGTTTTTCCTTAATTTTTTCATTTAAATAAATTAGGGTGGTGACTCCCGAATCTCTTTCAAAAATAAAATCAATTTTTCGAGGCTATAGCAGCTTCTAATCGTAAGCACCGAAACTCATACCTTAACTCCCTTAAAAATCGCTCTCCTTTCCTTAAGGCATTTCATTTTTTCCAAGCGAGGGGAGGGGCGTTCGGGCGAGGCCTCACAGTTGGCGACTCCACTGGGGACTAATTGCCACCCTTTTTAAATAAAAGGAAAGCAAATAAAAAGGATTACTATTTGGTTTGAATTTCTTTTTTCAAAATAATCTCCATTTGGCACTTGAGTTTAATTTGACTTTCATGCATCATTTTGCATAATAAAGGCTCTTTGCCTAACCCTAGATTTAGAAAAACTTTTGGATGGTGAGTAGCATTGGCTCGACAACTCTCTTTGAGTATGTTGGGATATAGCGAAAGTATTCCACCCCGCGACGAATCCCCAATCATTTCGGTGGTGTAACGAGTAATCTATACTGTTGGACCCATACGAGTCTCTTTGACTCATATGTGTTAGGTATATCGATGCTCTAGTGAGACGGGGACCCTTAAACCAACCTACCTTTCATCCTTGTGCATATAGTTGCCTTAGCCTCGAACTTTAGGTTCCATGTACCATAATAATCAAGACTTTTGTATATATCCATGAAACATTTTTACATGCATTATGACATTAACATGCATACATGCATACATGCATAAGAAACTCGATAATAGAGTCTTCTCATCCTATAAACCAAAAATTGGTGGTCGGTCACCCAAAAATACTTAACTAATAAAACCAATGAAGGGAATCCTTTCTTGATGTACCGTTGCATCTGTTTATCCTTTTCTTTAGTGTAAATTCTTACCTTTCCTTTCCCTTTCCTTTTTTCTTTTGAAGGTACCAATGGCCAACACATTTGATCAGGATGCCATGAACACCTTTTTCACCAGCCTACTCAAGAAACAAGAGGAAACTTTTCAAAATGCACTCACCACCACCCTCAAAGCTCAAGTCGACACTTTCACCAATGCTCTCAGCACCCAATCTACCAACTTCACTAACGCCCTTAACACCCAACATCAGTCCATCCTCAATCAGGTCAGGGAAATGACCAAAGCCACCACTGCGCCCGCTCGTACCGAGCCCATTTCCACTCAAGCCAGTACAAGCTATGCTCCTACTTTCACTCCTCCTATTATCGATCTAACTAATAAAGGGAAGGCTCCTGACACCCCTACTTTTTCTGCTCTAGACTTAAATGCCACTGCCCCTTCCCCCACTACGAATCTTTTTCAAAGTGGGTACTTCTCTAGCTTTCCCGAAACTAAGAAACTAATGGAAAAATTTAAGGCTATGGAGAGAACTCTCAAAAAAATCAAGAAGTATGAAGACATGATAGATGTCGACTCTCTAGCTCTCTTCCGGAATGCAAGGGTTTCGCCTAAGTTCAAAATGTCAGTCATGGATAGGTTTAACGGCACCACATGCCCCAAAACTCATCTTAAAATGTATGTGGGCGCCATGAGACCATTTGGAGTTGATGACGTGCTCCTTGCTCAGTTATTCCAACAATCTCTGACCGAAGTTGCTGTCAAGTGGTTGCTAGATCTCGACCAAAACCACAAGAAAAGTTGGGATGACATATGCAATGCATTTGTCAAACAATACCATTATAACATCGAGGTGGATGTCACCCGCCAAGATCTGGAAACAACCAAGCAAAGATCGGGAGAGTCCTTCACCGTGTTCCTTACGAGGTGGAGGTCCAAAGCAGTGCAAATGGTGAACCGCCCGTCGAAAGAATAGTAGATTGACATCATTGTCAAAAATCTCCTCCCTCAGTACCAAATCCATCTGCAAACTCAGTACCTCCCGGACTTCAAAGCCCTTATCGACACCGCCTCCAAGATTGAGGATCTGATTCAATTAGGACAAATCAAGGATGAATCCTCCAGTTCGAGGTATCACAAGAACAACAATTACAACGCCACCAGCTCAACCACTCAAAGAGTAGGAGACGTAAATGTTGTCTCTTATCACCAGCCAATGGGGTTAGAGTCAAGGAGGACTTTCTCTGAGCTAGGCATGCCCCTCAACATTGTTTACAAGAAAACTCTGGAGGCTCATCTGATTAAGCCCCTTGAACCATGAGCTCCTCTAAACCCCTTGCCCAAGGGCTACAATGCAAATGAGCATTGTGATTACCACTGTGAAGAGGGGCACAAGACTGACACATATAAGGCTCTAAGACATAGAATTTAGGACCTCATCGACAACGGAGACATCGTTGTCCCCAGGCCAAAGCCCAATATTGCCACCAATCCTCTTCTGAACCACTGAGCTCATCCAACCATCCTAAGATCCACCTAATAAATTAGTACTTTGAGAAGGGTGACGGCTCTACTGTACTCGAGTCCTCTCAGTCCATGTTTGAGTCCCTCAAGTCATCTCAGTCCGTGTCTGAGTCTGAGTCTATGTCTGAGTCTTCCGAGTCTGAGTCGAGTCCCCTTAGTCCGTCCGAGTCTTTTGAAGTATGTTTTTGTTGAATCTTTCTCTGAGTTTGAATATGTCAAGTCTTCCTTTCCGAATCTATATTTCGCCTTCTAAGCCTATCCTTCAATGTAACCCATGATAATGAGACTTTTATCAGCAATGAAAAGTTTGAACCTTCTGTTTTGCTCTACTTCTTCTGATTCATCATTGAATAGGACATCTGGAAAAAAAATGAAAAAAAAATAAAAAATAAAATAAAAATAAAAATAAATGAATGAAAAAATAAAAAAAATGATGAAAAAGGCAAAAGAATCAATTAAATATGGCACAGAGGAAAAATAAAAAATCACAGACATTGTATATGCATATTATGATAAGTAGGCATTTATCGAAGGGTTCATGGACTGTTGCGATTCACAAGATCCCGACCCACACACACATGAAGCTCGTCAAGTAAGAGCTGCATAGAATCAAAGCAGAATGAATCAGAGAGTATAATGACCAGCTGAATGCCATCGACGAAAAGAGAATGGATGCTTTATACAAAATTCAAGGTTACCAACAGAAGCTAGCCAGACACTTCAACAAAAGGTAAAAGAACAAAGGGTTGCAAGAAGGGAATCTTATCCTAAAAGTGATCCAAGCTCCTGTGTATGACCCAAGAGAAAAGTTCATACCAAAATGGCCTGGACCATACGTACGTAAGAAGATTCTATCCGATGAAGGCATCATCCTCATGAACGTGGACGGGAACGAATTCCCCGATCCTTGCAATCTAGACTAACTAAAGAATCTAAAAGTATTGTCTGCAGTTAGTTTCTCTATCTTCAAATACATCTGTAACAAGAACTACGTGGACTTGATTCTCCCTAAAAGAAAATGACAGAAAAATGATGTAAGGGATTGTTGCGCGATTTATGCAAGTGTACAGATCATAAGCAAATAATAGTATATGAGTAGAGTGTCAATTCCACAGGGAAGATATTGTCAAGTACCAAAATTATAATTACTCTATTATTTAGAAAATTGATTTTGTTGAGATAAAGAAAAAAAATAAATATTAAAAGATAAATTCAATATATGAAAAAGATCTAGAATTTAGATTTCACTTATGACTTTTCTATATTCTCTAGATTGGTTTAATTTCATTGGAATTAATGATTAGAATTCCCTATATTATGTGATGTTCTCTCTCAAGACACAACATAAGTATTTATGTTAACCTTATGTCTACTCTCATGATCACAAGCAATTAACACAATTCCATTAAGTTTTACGGAAATCCTTTAAATAATCACAAAGGAGTGTTCTTTTCTCTAAGCAACACATTCCCTAGGTAGAATATCTCAATGAACTAATATATGCTTCCACTCTCGCTACTTGATGCAAATTTTCTACGCAATGCTACCGCAAGTGCACAGGTCACTCAAGTAATATAGTAATGAATGAGTTATCATTCCACTAGGGACAAGTAATAAGTACTAGCTCAAATTTTAATTGTTGTTTAGCGAATCAATAATTTGAGTAATAGTTAAATTAAAAACAATTAATTAAACTAAAGGACTTAAACTAAGAAATAAGAAGTAAATTGCAAAGGTTATTGATGATGGGAAAATACCTAAATATTGAATCCTCCTAAACCCGACATGTATTTCATGAACATTAATTCAATTAAACCAAACAATGACTTGAATTGCATTCTACTAAACTAGATTGAAATCTCTCTCGAGTGAATCAATCCCTAATCACTAAATAAAATGCAAGGACTTTCATCTCAAACATAATCAAATAGTTCATGCTTTAATGACAAAGAACAATAAACCAAAGGATCTTGTAAGTCTTTCTCTAGCACCCCAATCAATCCTCAACCTTTATGAATGTTCAATTCTAGTTAAGCTTTCTCAAGACAATTAACAAGAAAACAATATCCACTTAACAAGCATGCAATTGCTAAATAGATTTAAAAATTAATAATCATAAAGATAAAATAATTCAATGAATGATTTAATTGATTAAGAACTATTCAATCCATACAATAGAGTTTAGGATTCATCAAATATCTAGGTATATGGAAATTTAGTTCATAATAAAAGATAGGAAACAATAACAAAAGAAGAATGAAAGAGAATTCAAACAATCCATGTCGAATGATTTGATAATCTCTACTTTAATCTTCGATTCTTGATTTGAAACTTGAAATACTTGGATTTCTACCTTCAATTCTAGCTGCAAACCTCTGTTCTTCCTTAGAGAAAATCGGCCTAAGTGATACCAGTCTCCCCCCTCATTAGGTCTGTTTTCGTTCACTTTATACTCTGAAATTAAGCTTGGTATGCTCGTATCAATGGGCATATTGACGAGTCTGTACATGATAATCAGCACTGTCCAGGCTTGTAAAGGTACGCCCAATATTTGAAATGGTACGGCCGTACCATTGTGGGCGTACCATTAGATAAATTGCCCAAAAAAAACTGCTTTTATCCTCGATTTTCATCCGATTCCGGCAAACGATCATAGCATTCCAAAACATGAAGAATTCCTAAAAATTACTCTGAAAAGCACTTGAACAAACAAATTACACTCAATTTGATAATAAAATATGCTAAGAATCAAAGGTAAAATATCATCAATCATGCACCTATCAAATTCCCCACACTTGAATTTTTTGCTTGTCCTCAAGCAAATTGAATCAAAATACGAAGCAAAGGCATATAATCCTCCCCTAAAATTAACAACTATCAAATAGTTAAATGACAGACAACTTAGAATTCGCATAACTCGAAATCAATGATCAGTCAAAAATCCTCCAGAATGATAATCAAACTAAGATGCAATGATGACCAAATTCCACAAACCCAAAGCTTGAATACAATA
Source organism: Vernicia montana (assembly GCA_949750685.1). NCBI lineage: Eukaryota > Viridiplantae > Streptophyta > Magnoliopsida > Malpighiales > Euphorbiaceae > Vernicia > Vernicia montana. The sequence continues at coordinate 7,049 of CATKHJ010045712.1, forward strand.
GTTACAAGTATGAGCAACTATTTTAGAAAAATGCAAGTTTCTAAGCATAGCAGTCATAGATAAAAAATTTCTCCTAGGTGCATGATCATCCCCAAGAATGCCACTTTTCATATATGCACTTTTTGTTAAGGAGCTCGACTTGTTTGAACTAACACTAGCCTTTTGATGCGAATGCAAACATTTGTGATGTTGGCCCCCGGTTACTCAGTTAGGATCAAAATTCACTACTAATACTATTTTTTATCTCAACCCTTATATTTCTAAAAAAGTTAAAAATAGCGAAATATGTTCTACATTTTCAAAGCTCCTTATCCTCAATTTAATTATTCTTTTTTTTATCTTTTTTTTCTTTCATTAATGATGACAATCCAATTGAGGATGAAAAATCATACAACCTAGGATATATAGGATGCCCACTAGCAAAAAAAAAAAAAACTAAAACACTATGAAAATTCTTGTGCTCACAAATGTAACTAGAGTTCCAAAATTTAGAAGTTGCAAAATGTTGTTAAAACATAATCCTAGAAAAACTACCAAATCGGATTCTTAAAGAAAGATCAATTCAGTCAAGTTATGCGTCAACAACTTATCACCATTTAACCATAAACAAGTCATCAACTAAAAGGATAAAAATTCATGCCATACTAGTTATTAAGATTCAATTCACTGTTCAGGTAATTCAAAAATCAAAATAAAATTCATGCACTGATGTTCAATCAGTCCCTCCCCCACACTTGAATCACACATTGTCCCCAATGTGTGACAAACAAAGAATAAAAATAATAATAAGAGAGGGAAAAAGAAGAACTGCCCTAACATTGCCATAGCCTGGAGGAAGAGAGTACACAATCCATGTCATCACAAAATAGGATATAGACCAGAGGAGGTTGCTTCAAAACATAGACGAGAAAATCCAAAATAACAGTAATCCAAATAGAAATAAAAGAAAAGAAAAATAAGTAGCAGGTTAAAATAGGGTACAGTAATCCAATAATAAAAGAAAAGAAAAAGGGCTAATCGCCCATCTCATCATCATAGGAGACACCCTCATCATCCTTAGCAGCAGCATGAGAAGGGAATGGGGGTGGTGGCTGGAAACCTTGAGTGGCCTAAAATGCCATCATGGAAGACTGGAGCCACTCCATTTGAGTCCTCTGAAAATGCTGAGTCTCTAACATCTGCTGCTGCAGCTGCATAGTAAGCTGCTGGTCAATGTGGACTCTATTGAGTAGACTCTCTATCCTGCACATCTGTTGCTCAAAGGCGATCGATTTTCAGTCGACCTCATTGTCCTCACCAACTGTATGCCTCTAATCATGAAATGGTGGTGCAGCAGCAGAGGAAAAAGGGTCAGAAGCAAAATGAGAAGGTCCTGCAGTAAACGATGGTCCAGCTGAGGTGGATGGACCAGAGATGTCAGTCGGATGGGGAATGTCAGGAGTGGGAGCAGAAGGCACTAGTGCAGAAGCAGTAGTAGATGACTCAATAAATCGAGTCAAATCCAATCGCTTCAAAGTATCCATCCCCAGTAATTTAGGTATCCCATCAACTGTCATTAGGGAACATCCATCCAGCACACCTACAGCACGAGCCAACCTCATTATATACATGCCACCGTATAAACAACTAGTTGGACCCTTCTTTGACTACTCATAAAAGAAGTGAGTGAAAGCATGAGCAACATTACATCTGGTCCTGTCAACCATACACGAGAGAAAGAAAAGGTCTCTCAATGTCACAACTCCTGGGGTTCCTTTTCGGGCGGCAATGGTGTAAGCATGATAAGTGCATAATTTATGATATTTTACCCCTGGTTTTTAGCACATTTTATTGTTAAATTGAGTTTAATTTGTTTGTTCAGGTGCTTTTCAAAGTAAATTTTAGGAATTCTTCATATTTTGAAATGCCATGATCGTTTAAGCTGGAATCACTGATGAGAGTCGAGGAATAGAGCATTTTTCAGCCAATGCTTCTAATGATACGCCCAGAATGGTACGGCCGTACCATTACCAGTCTTGGGCATACCATTACCCTTCTAGAAAATTTTTAAAAGGTCAATTTATGTGTGCCCAGACCGTTTTGATAACTTGGGCTGATTTTATCTAAGAAAAAAGAGAGTTTTGCAGCTGAAATCGAAGGTGGAGATCTAATTATTTCAAGTTTCAAATCAAGAATTGAAGATTAAAGTGAAGAACTTTGAATCGTCCGTCATGGATTGTTTGATTTCGTTTTTATTTATCTTTTGCTCTTGTTTCCAATCTATTGTTATGAACTAATTTTTCATATACCTAGATAGATGATGAATCCTAGATCTTCTTGTATGAACTGAATAGTTTTAATTAATTTAATCATTTATTGAATTATCTTATCTTTATGAATATTATTGTTATTCCTAATTAGCAATTGCATGCTTGTTATTTAGGTGTTGTTTTCTTGTTATTGATTTGAGAAAACTTAACCAGAATTGAACACTCATAAAGATTGAGGATTGATTGGGGTGCTAGAGATAGACCTACAAGATCCTTTGGTTTATTATTCTTTGTTATTAATGCATGAGCTAGTTGATTAAGTCTGAGACGAGAGTCCTTGCATTTTATCTAGTGATTAGGGATTGATTCGCTTGAGAGAGGTTTCAATCTAGATTAGTAGAATGCCAATTTAATTCATTATTTGATTTAATTGAGTTATTGTTCATAAAATACATATCGGGTCTAGGAGGATTCTATATCTAGGTATTTTCCATCATCAATTACTTTTGCAAATTATCTCTATCTCTCAGTTTGAATCTTTTAGTTTAATTAGTTGTCTTAAATTTAATTATCACTCAAATATTTGATTCGCTAAACAACAATTAAAGTTTGAGCTAATACTTGTTGCTTGTCCCCTGTGGAACGATAATTCACTCACTATTATATTACTTGAGTGACCCGTGCACTTGCGGTATCATTGCATAAAATATCGCGATCAAAGCAATTAAGTTATGTACCACCCGATGTGTAAAAGATGCAAAATTCAAGGCCTTTGACAATTTAGGATCATATTTGCCCCCTGTCAAGGCAAGTTTCTTCCAAACTCTAGCAGGAATAACATCATATTCTGAAAAATCTACCTCAGCCTGAAGATACTCAGTGGTCTGCACCTCCGCTGCTGAATATAAACCCAAATTGATGCCGAGCTCACTAATGCTAATATGAAACCGTTTCCCACCCAACCTGAATTTCATAGTTAGATCGGTAATGGAAATCTTGTCCTTGTTGAACTGGAATGTGCAGCAAAACTCCAGTGTTAACTCTCTATAGGTTGGCTCATTTATAGCAAAGAATTGTGCCCATCCCGACTGGTTGATCAAATCCCGGATCTCATTGGTAAGTTGTGCTTACTTCATAGCATCCCAATCTAATACCCAAGAAGGAAACCATTCTTTGTTTCCTAATAACTTAAACCTCTGTCTTTCCTCTGGGACTGAGAACTGAATGCATTTGTGATTAGGGATGAACGAAGAGGTCAGAGCAACTGTCCCCTCTAGCCCGTTTTGCAGGTAAAGTGGTATTCTGCTTGGAGGCCGACTATTTGCAAGGTCCCATTATCTGTAAAACAAACAACAAAACCTACACAAAACAATAATAATACCAAACACAAAAGTCAAGGTCAGTGAAATGTCGGCATTATAACGGCATAGCAACACATTCAACAATTTTAGTACCAAAACAGCCAACTCAAAACAATTCGCAAACCAACCACAAATAACATTGAATAGTAAAATTCATGCAATTGAGCCAAGACAAACCACCAATAAGTTATGTGAAATTACTATCAATGGGTTATGGGAAAATGATTTAATCAACCAATAATGGAGAAATATAATTCCAAATTGCAAAAATTTCCATAACCCAATGACTAAAACCATAGAAATTGACAATGGGTTCATACATAAAAGATTGTTATATATTGGAACATTAACCCATAACAAAATATGCAAAATAAAAAATATCTAACATCAAAATCAAGCTCAAATCACAAACCCATTGCAATTTCATGAAATATAGAGCATAATTCTATCGATTCCATGAATAAACCCGAAGAAATTACAAAAGAAATCGAAAATTATGGCTGTAGAGCTCAAACCTATAGATGGCAGTGAAGATTTTAGGATTGTGGAGTAAAATCGCAATAAAAACCTTCTCAAATCAATGAATGATGGTCGAAATCCCCTTTAGAGTGTGTGAGTGTGTGATTTCGAGTGAGGGAGAGCAAGAGATTTGAGAGAAAATGGTGGAGAATTGAAAAAGAAAGGAAAAAAATATGTTAATGACACAACCGGGTTGTGTTTAAAAGCCTGCCAGTATGCCTAACGGTATGCTCGTACCGCTGGGCGTACCGTATCTTCTGTCTCACAATGTATACGGTACGCCCAGCAGTACGCTCATATCGCTGGGTGTACCGTATCTTTTGTCTCATAGTGTATACGGTACACCCAATGATACGGGAGTACCACTGGATATATCAATTCTATTGTCTTCTAACAACACTTAGACATATTTTTCCTCAATTTTCACTCTCCACAACCTCTCAATTATCAAAACTATACCACCCATGAACTAATCACTATGAAACCTAAAAGAAGATTAACTAAACAATAAGAAAAACAATCTAAAAATACTGAAATTGGTGGGTTGCCTCCCTCCAAGTGCTTCTTTAATGTCATCTTAGCTAGACATTAAGGCGATTTCTCACCCTGAATCATGGAGATGCAAGATCTCCTTCATTTCATTCACTTATCCCCCAAGTTATAATTTGAGCCTTTGTTCGTTTACTTTAAAATCACCCTTCTCATGGTGAGTTAACTCAACTGTTCCATAGGGAAAGACTTCCTTAACAGTGAAAGGACCAGACCATTGAGATTTCAACTTACCTAGAAAGAGTCGAAGCCTAGAATTCTAAAGCAATACCTAATCACCAGCCTTAAACTCTTTCCTTTGCTTAATCCGAGCATCATACCATCTCTTGGTTCTCTTCTTATACATCCTTGCAATGTCATATGCTTGCAATCGCCACTCATCTAACTCATTAATCTGTAATTTCCTCTTCTCACCTGCACTAGCTAGATCAAGATTAATCTGTTTTATAGCCCAATAAGAATTATGTTCTATCTCAACAAGTAAATGGCAAGCTTTGCCATACACTAGCCTGAATGGCATAGTACCCAAGGAAGTTTTGAATGCCATCCTAAAAGCCCATAGAGCTGTCACGACCCGACTTACGAGCCGCGATGGTCCTAGGGCATGGGGAGACGTAGGGCCACCGAAGACCCGTAGAACCCAATACAATCTATAACAATCAACACATATAACAATTCCCAGATCATAACCAGATACTCATCACTATATCTAATCCATATCATTCATACATGTACTTATGCCATTAATCACAATTCGATTTATAACATAATTCACATTATCTCAAGTATGATAGTGTATCCAATATTACATTCCCAAATGAATATACATAATTGAACAATCTAAACATCTAAATACCAAAATGACCATGGAACTCTAGACTCGTCTCTTTGAGATA
>CATKHJ010045788.1:0-21506 GCA_949750685.1 Vernicia montana
AATGCCTGTGTATGTATGGTTATGTATGTTCAGGTTGAGATCTTGGGAATATGTATGTATTAGATGCAATGATGTCGTATGTGAAAGTCATATTTATGGGTTCTACGGGTGGTCGGTGGCCTTATGCCTACCCATGCCCTAGGACTGTTGCACCGCCCGAAGCGGGGTGTGACAGTAAATTATACATTAACCTTAAGAAGTGTAGTTTCCTAACCAACAAATTGTTATTCTTGAGGTATATTATTAATGTTGATGGTATCCAAGTTGATGAAGCCAAGGTTAAAGCAATCAGAGAGGGGCCAACTCCAAAAACTGTCTCGAAGGTTCGGAGTTTCCATGGGCTAGCTACTTTCTATAGGCATTTTATTAAGAATTTCAGCATCATTGCAGCTCCGATTACTGAGTGCATGAAGAAGGGCAAGTTCCATTAAGGGGAAAAAGCAGAGAACAATTTTGCTATCCTGAATGAAAAATTGTGCACAACCCCAGTTTTAGCTCTGCTAGATTTTGACAAGTTATTTGAAGTTGACTATGATGCAAGTGGAGTGGGTATAGGAGTAGTCTTATCCCAGGAGCGTCGGCCCATATGCTATTTTAGTGAGAAGCTCAGTGATGCAAGGTAGAAATGGAGTACCTATGACAAGGAATTTTATTTCATTGTACGGGCTTTAAAGACTTGGGAACACTACTTGATTGGCAAGTAGTTTGACCTATATTTAGATCATGAGGCTCTAAAATATCTAAATAGCTAGAAGCGGCTCAGCAAAGACATGCACGCTAGGTGGTGTCAATTTTTATAGAAATTTCCTTTCAGACTACATCACAAGTCTTGGGTGTATAATGTTGTTGCAGATGCACTAAGTCAAAGGGCTGGTTTATTAGTTACTTTGAGCTAGGAAAAATTGGGTTTTGAGTAGCTCAAAGATTGTTATGCAAATGGTAAAGATTTTGGGCAGACCTAGGAAGATTGTCTTGGTGGTCATTATGTGTCTAACTTTTACATTCAGGATGGGTATTTAATGCATGGCAATCAACTTTGTCTCCCTTGCACTTCATTGTGGGACAAGGTAATTCGTGATTTACATGGAGGAGGGTTAGCTGCTCATTTGGGGCGAGATAAAACCGTTGCTGCAGTCCAAGAATGTTTCTACTGGCCACAAATACTAAAAAATGTGTCCAGGTATGTTCAGAGATGTTATGTGTGTCAAACTGCCAAGGGACAGTCTATAAACACAGGATTATATATGCCTGTATCAGTTCCTGAGAACATTTGGGAAGACCTGTCTATGAATTTTGTATTGGGCTTACCTCTCACTCAGAGGGATGCAAATTCTGTCTTTATTGTTATTGACAGGTTCTCCAAGATGGTGCACGTCATCCCTTGTCAAAAAACCTTTGATGCTGTGAGCATAGCCAGATTGTTCTTCAAAGAAATAGTCTGGTTGCATGGTGTGCCAAAACCATCACTTCAGATAAGGACAATAAATTTCTTGGCCATTTTTGGCGAACATTGTGAAAATTATTTGACTCTGCATTGAATTTCAGTAGCATTGCTCACCCTCAAATGGATGGACAGACAGAAGCAGTCAACAGCACCCTTGGGAATCTGATTCACAGTATATGTGGGGATAAATCAAAACAGTGGGATGTGGCATTGCCTCAAGCCGAATTTGCTTATAACAATGATGTTCATAGTGTTATTGGCAGGTCTCCTTTCTCTGTTGTTTACACTAAGGTGCTATAACATACTCTGGACTTAATCCAACTTCCTAAAGATGTAGAAAAGAGTGTTGCAGCAGCTCATATGGCTCAACAGGTGGTAGAGGTGCATAACGAAGTTAAGCAGAAATTAGAAGCAGCTAATCAGAAGTATAAGCAAGTTGCTGACAAATATAGAAGAAAACATGTTTTTTCTGTAGGAGATCCAGTTATAGTGTTCCTTCGGCATGAGCGCTTTCCAGTGGGTACTTATAGTAAGCTTCAGCCAAGGAAGTATGGCCCTTACACTGTTAGCAAGAAGATAAATGACAATGCCTATATCATTGATCTTCCCAAGAGCATGGGTATTTCGAACACTTTTAATGTGGCATATCTGTCTCCTTACCATTCCTCTAAGGAACTATTGTACCCTGATCCAGAGACCAACTCGGGGACGAGTTTCTGCCAAGTGGAGGAGACTGACGTGGAGGCCTTTGTAGAAGGGTTCTTGAGCTATCTGGACAGGCAGTGGGCCAAGCAGAAGGAATAGTGACCTGGCGCAGCTGGGATTTTGGGCCATGCAGGTACTTGATCCAAAGGGAAATGGTCCAACATTTGGACCCCTAAATTAACAGTTTTTCTATTTATGAAAACTTTTCAATTTGCTTGTAACTTTTAGTAGGAAGCTCGGATTTAGGCGCCGTTTGTAGCGTTTTTCTTATTTTATTCTGGTGTATTATTACAAAACTGCCATTTTTAGCAGTTTCCATGTTTGTTCCCGTGTTTAGAGTTTCGGAGCTCCTATTTAAACCCATACTTTGCCTGTTTTAGGATATCAAATAATATTCAGAAAACTTAAACTCTAAATTGACTTTGCTTTTTTCTTACACTGCGTTAATAAATGAGTGACAGCAAGACAAAATTCTAACTTCCATGAAGAGAATCTCATTATCCAGCTATTGGAACTAGAAATAGAGAACATACTTATGAAGAGAATTCATTCATTGTTCAAATTGCAAGGGTTTTTTTTGTTTTTTTTTTTTCACATAGCTGCTCACAATGGAATAGGGGAAACGCAGATTATAATACTGTCCAGAGAAAAAACCAGAAAAGAATAAGAACATACAACAAAGAGTAACACATAATTATCTGCGAAGCATGTAGATTTGTGAAGCAACCTTCTTTTGGGAAATGGCTTTTCCTTGTGAAAGCTTCTTTGCAAACAATGGCTGACTATACAACAGTTGCAGACTAATCAAAAGACAAAGCCTTTTAGAAGTATGCAGCACAAAAAATCAAGTGAAAGCTATCTATTATCTAATGCAATTAATATATAGGAGGGAAATGTAACTCAACCTGTAGCAGAATTATGATTGAATATTCTCAAATAAGTTCTTGAGCATAAAATTGGGGTTGAAGAGGCAAAAGATGCAACTGTAGGTAGTAGAGAAAGACCCAGTTTCTGTTAAGGACTTTAACAAATATTTTTGGTAAAACTGAAAGTTGCATTCTTCAAAAATAGAAGGCATAAAATAGAGAATAGTAATAAATTCAAAATTTTGGGACATAGAGAGGAGAAAATATTGGGCATGCAGGGCAGGGAACAAGAACTGCCTGAGTCAGAGTGAATGAATCTCGTTGATATGTGCTTGCAGTGTTATATACAAACATGTTCACGGTGACGATAACTCACAAAATGACCAAGTAATAGAAACATGCTTGGCTGCACAACATTCTTACTTTTTGATACACGCAAACATAACAAAGTGATTTTATTTCACACAAATAAACAAAGTTTAACATAGACTTAAATGCATAAAAAGATAACTGAAACAGCATAATTATACCAACACGTTGCCACATAATCCAACAAACTCGGACTCAATCCTAAATCACAGCAACAACTAGTAGTTACATTATTTATTTTTATTTTCAAATTTAACTACTGTAAAACGTCTATAGCAACATTTGTGGAACTTCTAACAAATTGAACATCTGCTCCAATAGGCTATGTAATCACCAGCTTCAGGATTGAATTGTTTCCGATCAATTTAGGAGCTTAATGCTTTGTAAAAAGAAAAAGATCAGAATCCTGCTAGAAAACACAAGTGTTAGTGACAAAACTTCAACTTGGACATTCAAAGCAAACAACAACTAAAAAAAATGGGATACCTGTGGCTTTGATAACTAACTCTGTTTCAACTCCGTCATCTTTCGAAATGTCGTTTTCCTCCATCACTAATATTAACAATACAGCAAGACTCAGAAACTCAAAAAGAAGAAAGAAGATGGAATTTAAAAAAAAAAAAAAAAAAAAAGAGAACTTGTGATAGTGACTGATAACTAATGTTCTTGATAAATGAAGTACGAGAAACTCACAAATCTAAATGTATGTTCGGTATGAGAGAAATCTTGGACCAGTCTTCTCCTTTCTCTGGTTCATACCTTTGTTCCAGTGCAGGACATCGCCTAATAGATAGAAAAGTAAGTGAGGGAAACACCTCTTTAGGTATGGACTGGAGGTTAGGGCAACTCTGGATGTCCAATACTGCAAGAGAGGTAAGATGTTGAAGCCCCTTGTAATCCAGAGATTTCAGATTCTCAAGATTGCATATCTCAAGAGAAGTTAGCGAGGAGGGCAGCAGCATCTCCTTGGGAAAAGATTCCACGTGTTGGCAGTCATCAATGCTAAAGCACGCAAGGGAGGAAAGCATTTGCAGATCTTGTTCCAGGAGGTCAGTAATGAGTTTGTTGCACCCAGAGATGATAAGTGATTCTAATTTGGATGGCAAACCCCTCTCTAGAAATGACTCCTGTTGTTGACAACGCTCTATTCTCAGATGAGTAAGGGAAGGGAAAAGAGATTGCAAAAATCCTGTCACTGACTGGAGCTTAGGGCAGTCACGGATGTCCAATTCTCTAAGGCAGGTGAGGTGTTTAAGCCTCTCAGATTCCAGAGATATTAGATTTTCTAAATCCATTAGCGTAAGCTTGGCAAGAGTAAATGGTAACATCGTTTCTTCTAGGGAGGGTTCCATATTTTCAAGTTGAATGCCGCCAGCAATGAATTTAAGTTTGTTGCAACTTCTGATCGAGAGAACTTCTAATTTGGAGGGCAACCCCTCTTTTGGAAATAGCTCAAGCTCTGGACAGTCCGTGACGCCAAACTGCAAGAGGGAAGGAAGGAGGGAGTGCATACTTTCAGGCAACAACTTCAAATTCGAGCAGCAAACCAAAACAAGAATGGTCAAATTTGGAGCATACAATCCTCCTCTTGGGAAAGATATTAATTTTGGACATGAAAAGATTTTTAAAGATTCAAGGGATATGAATTCCCCATGATTTGCCTCAGCTGCAGTAAGGGATTCAAAAATTTGGCAGGCATTGATTCTGAGTTTCTTTAAACTGGGGAAGAACTCCAGTGGGAAACACTCAAGTGAATCACACATTTGGACTTCAATTTCTTCTGAAGTAGCAGCAAACATCCCAAATATTTGCTCAATTTCAACTCCTCCAAGACCCAGAGAGTAAAATTTTGTAACTAGAAGATGATGCAACCCTGAGGGCAATCTCTGTAACATCACAGCACGAGATGCATCACGTAACTCCATTGCATCTATGTATGAACAAGGCGGTGTTGAATATGGAGCTGGTATTCCATCATTAGGAATGGAGATTGTATCACATGGCTTACTGATTTCGAAGGAACAGAGAGAAATGAGATCCCCAGGACTTGCCTCAGGTGCAGAAAATGATTTGAGATTCGGACATCCAGTAATGCTAAATCTCTTCAAATTGGGGAACAATTCTAGCGGGAAACACTTGATTAAATTGTTGTCACTGACATAAATTTCTTCCAAAGTAGTGAATGCACCACGCAGTTGCTCCATTTTAATTTCTTCTATGGATTTGAACCCATGAATTGCAAGACGATGAAATCCAGAAGGCAATCTCACTAATTTCACAAAACGAGATATGTCGAAGTACTCCAGATCATGTATGATTGGAAACCATGGAAGTGAAGCACCAACAGGCAGTTGTGGACAATTTATAAATCTAAGATGCAGATTAAGAGGATTGGAATTGCCAGATTGATCATTTGGTATTCTCCCAGGTGCATACAAGGATTCGAGATTTGGACAATCTTTGATCATAAGCTTCTGTAGCTTGTGGAATGACTCTAACGGGAAGCACTTGAGCAAACTATAGTCTTCGATTGTAATAACTTCTAAAGAAGAGGAAAGACCATATGATTGCTCTAGTATCTCTAGCAGAGATTCCACATAGTGGAATCTGAATACTTCTAGAAAGCCCAACCCGGAGGATAATTTGGCTAACTTCACATGACGAGAATCGTCTGATAATGTCATCTCAATTACATCTGAAGCCCTTGGAAATGTAGTCACAAGCTTCCGGCATTCTTTGATCTCAAGAATTCTCAAGGAAGGAAGGTGACTGGGTAAGGCCTTCGTTAGGCTAGGACAATCTCTTACATAAAGCTCTCGGAGGAGAGGGAAAGCTCCAGCTTCATCTTTCCACTCATGCCACTGCAACATCCTCTCAAACACTAAAACTTCAAGGGATTGAAATGGCTTCGAGATGCAACTTCCATAGAACTCAGCATCAACAGACCTGAGTTTATCAAATTCAATGATTAAGAGGTATTTCAGGGACTCTAACTGCCCAAGTGCTGGCAACTGTATACAATTTTTACATCCATTCAGCTTCAATGACACTATTTTTGAGAAGGATGAGCTTCCCACCCAACTTGGAAAATGTGTACCCCCATAGCCGATGATGCAGAGACATTCCAAGTTTGTATGAGGCTGTAATTTGTCAAGTACATTTCTTGTATTCTCTGAATTTTTAATTTCACCAGCCCATTTGAACTCCAACATCTCGAGGTGCTGTCTATTCATCATACTAGCTTCCGTAGCATCTTCAGCATTAACAACATTTTGTAGATTCTGAATGCTAAGTTGACCTTGAATATGCTTAAGTTTCCCGAGCTCTTTAAAGCCAGACCGACTCTTTTTTCCTAGAACGAAATGAGTCAAGACTCGAAGCTCTGTTAGATTACCCATTCGTGGTGGCATTTTTTGCAAATTTGTTTCTCTAGTATCAAGACAGCACAAGTTGATTAACCTTCCTGTATTGGTTGGAAGCTCGACAAGATTTTGACATCCACACAAAATTAATGCCTGCAGGTTATACAAACTACTCACAGATTCGGGTAACTTTTCCATTGTTGCTCCAGAGAGATTCAAATGTCGTAAATGCTTCAAATTGCCAACTGAATCAGGCAACTTAACTATATTATGGTGCCCGGGCAAAGACAAGACTCTTAGGTGCTCCACTGATGACAGTAATTCTTCAATCACCTCACTATTGATGTATGAAGACATCCAATGTTGTTTCCAGGACATGAAGGTAAGCAAATGTAGGCTTTTGAAAGTACCCTTTAATTCAAAGGTTCTGTGCAATTCTTCATCAAGCGTTGTTCTTACATGTGATAAATGGCATGTCTTTTCAGGAATCTTGCATATATCATTACCCTCCAACCTGAAACGGGTACATAGATTTTTTAGTAACAAAAATTTAAAATATATTTCAAATTGATATCAAATTTTTAATTTTTTTCATTTTGATACCAAAACTTCAAGGATAATGTTACCCATTGGAAATCTTTGTTGACATGAACGCCAGAGCGCTACATTAGCTTGACATTAAGCATCCACGTTACTGATTAATCATATCAAGATGGCATTTCGGCATCCACGTCAGCAACCAGATTTCTAATGAGTACTATTTTTTAAAAGAAAAATTAAAATTTTGGTACCAAAAAGAAAAAAATTAAATATTTGGTATCAATTTGACACATAGTGTAAAGTTTTGATACCAAAATAAAAATTAAAGATTTGGTATCAATTTGAAACATAGTACAAAATTTTGGTACTAAAATAGCTATTTACCCACCTGAAACAGTGTTCTTTAGATACATGTTCAGCCAGATCATGCACAAGGTCATGCATAATGAAGTACGAACTATTATGCGGGTGCTGATGAAAAAATGACTTTGACACAAGATCCTGAAAGTATTTTTCACCGACATCTTCCATCCTATTCCCTTTGGATTGAGCTATAAAACCCTCCGCTATCCACAAGGAAACTAGTTCCTTCTTGTTGAACGAATAATCTTTGGGAAACATTGCACAGTAAGAAAAACACCGTTTTAGATTTGAGGGGAGATAATGATAGCTCAATCTTAGAGCTGGAACGATGTTGTCCTTCAATTCCCACAGATTGCTATTTAATATTTTATCCCATCCCATAGCATCATTTCTTTCGGAGCGTAGAAGAATCCCCAAAGCTTTTGCAGCTAAAGGTAAGCCACCACACCTTTTCACTATTGCTCTACGTATGAATTCCAATTCTGGACGTGCAAAAAAATCTCGATCAACAAATGCATGTTTTGCAAACAAGGACAAGCAATCTTTATCATCCAATTCCTTTAGATGATGAGTGCACATGACTGATGCAAAGTTTTCACTGCGTGTTGTAACTATTATCTTACTTCCTTGTGCCCCATACATCAAAGGTCTCTGTAGAAGGTTCCACTTATCAAGAACATCATCTTGCTTATCACGAACATCATCGTAAATATCATCTAAAACAAGCAAAAACTTGCTCCCTTCCAATTTCTCCTTTAGATGGCATTGAATCTGATTTAGAGTTGTGACATCAGGTTTTTTCCCGGTGACCTCTTCAAGAATATCCTGTGAAACCTTCAAGACATTGATTTTTTCAGAAACGGATACCCATGCTTGGAGCTCAAATTGCTTTTCGACCTCCTTGTCATTGTAGAGAACCTGGGCAAGGGTGGTTTTACCCATCCCACCCTCACCCACTATGGCAATCACACCTACACCACCCTTTGACTCATCTGATTGCAGAAACTGATTTATGGCTTCCTTATCTTTATTCCTAACATAAAAATCAGATTGCTCTACCAGATAAGTTGTTTTTTTTGGTGAGGATGGGTTTTGTCCAGTACCCAGCTCTTTCAGACCAAGGGCATCCTTCTGCTTTACTAAATGTTCAAGTATACGTAGGATTTCTTCTAACTTTGTTTCCACCTTCTTTTCAAAAGGATTACGAGAAGAGAAAAAGTTGAATACCTTTTCTTTTCGAGTATCAAACTTGGATTTCAGAGATTCATAGCCAATCTCATCCAATAAGTCATTTGCTTCATAGACAGCAGTTTTGAGCTCACTAAGCCAATCTTTGACAGCTGACTTAGTAATCTGCTGCTCCTCAGCATCGGCGAGCAGTCCATTAACAGTGTTCATAGTTGTCTTCAAGTTCCTCAGGAGTTCAGAGCTGAGCTTTCTGCCCTTCAAGAAGTCAACAACCTCACGAGAAGCCATCCGATCAAACAAAACCTGAAGAAAACTAGAGAGAACTGCCCCTCCGGCCACCAATTCCATGGTTTCTCTCCTGTTTGGAAAGAGTTAAAATTGATAAAAGAAATGCAAATAAGCAAGAGAAGAGGAAGTGAAAAAAAGAACGAACATAAAAATAATAGCATTGGATTCCCACATGGGAACTATTTTAGTGATGGTGAGTCTAATTTGAAACCAAATAATTCAACATGCATGGACTGCAGAAAATAAGAAGATCATTCAACTGGGACGCGCTGTACACTGTAGTTTTCATGAAAAGCACGAGAAATTAAGAAAAACACGGTGGTTTTGCTTGGTGACCACTGTGGGCAAAGAAACAAAGTGGTCTTGCATTTCATACTTCCACTGTCAAGTGAGCAAAGACATGGTCTTGTCAAGTGATCTTGCTTTTGATACAATTAGTTGGCCTCCCACTTTAAAATTATTTAAAATAATTTTAATTTATTTAATGGGTAAATTTAATAATTTTTTACCATATTTTAAATATTGATTTTAATAAATTAATATTTAAAAAGAATATTAATATATTAAAATCAATATTCTTATCATTATTTATTGATAAATAATAATGCAAAATGTATTTTATATGATAATAAATTGTATTAAATAATAACAATAAAAAGAATAGATTTTGGGTATTCAATTTTAAAAAGTAGGAAAAAATGTTAGTTATAATTTATATAGGTAAAGATTTCTCCTTCTGTGGTAAGAAAAAATGTTAGTTATAATTTATAATTTATACGTTGTTGGATGAGTAGTGTAAGATCTTGACATTAATTTTAAAAGTAAAGATAAAGTTAATTTCAAACATGATTGATACTCCTTATAATTAGAAATAAAATTCAATTATTTAAATAGAACTTATTTTTTATTTTGATACATAAATAATTTAAATTTTTTTTTATTATTTTATATGTAAATAACTTTAATTTTTATTGATATAATATATGTTTTCAAATATAATTATTAATCTAATGAATAAATTCTATTTAACTATTTAAAAAATGAATTTAAAAATGCATGTCTAAAGTTTAGAAATTCTATTTTACTTAAATTCTGATTTTAAGATGTACTAAAATAAGTTTTGAGTTAATTTAGATTAATTTTTTTAGTGAAAAAATAATAACATAATTTTTTATTTCATATATTTTTATTCTATATATTTTATATAACATATGTAGACAAAGACTTATTCCTTCAAGATATAGAACTAGTTAAGTTATAATGGACCCTACTAAAATGAAAATGACATCACAAGATTTTGTTTCTCTAAAGAAAAAAAGACTGAATATATTTATTGAAGAGAATGGTTAAATACACTTAAAAATTTTAAATACACTCTTATCATATATTCTTTACTTAATCATAATGAAATTACATTATCACCCATACACTATATTTAACAATTTTATCTCACTTTTACAATTTTTTATTTTATTGCTTATTTAATTATCTTTAATTTATAACAAATATCTTCTACTCTTTAACTTAATATTTTTTCTTTATATTTTAGTAGTTTATTTATATATTTATTTATATATATTTCCATTTTCACTATATTATGGTATTAATAGTGCGTTTATAAACTATAATTTTAAAATTTTTTAGTTATATAATTTTTATATTTATTAAATAATTTTTAAATTTTGATATAATTATACTGTAAATATTAAAATTACATTTATTTAAATTTATATAAAAAAAATTAGTATATTTTATTAGTTTATATTCTAAAAAATAATTTATAATTAATAGTAATTAATAAGCATAAGAATTATAAAGTGTATTTAACTACTCCCTTTATTGAAAGTGAAAGTTGTTAAATATTTTTGTGACTTGGAGAAATTCAGTTACTTTCCTTTTTATTTTTAGGCTGGTTGTCTTTATTTATTTATTTTTAATGAGATAGCCATACTAATAATAATTAAAAGCAAATTTAATATATACAACTAATAAATAAATAAAATTTCTAATATTGAGATAAAAAATTAAAAATTAGTCTAATTATGTAATTATATATAAGTTATTGTAGTGGACTTAAAATATTTATATCTAATAGTCTTTTTTTTTTAGAAGAATCTATTATATATATATTAAAGCTGAAGTATTGAGAAAATTTTGAAACTATCATATGCTCACCATTTGATTTATTTTTTTTTTACAAATTTTTAAAATTTTATATAATTTTAAGTATTTAAAAAATAATTAAAAATAAATGTTAGGTAATTAATAGGGTATTTAATATGAAAGTTTAAGAGTTTTTTTTTTTCATATAACAATCTTATTTGAAAAAATAAAATGAAAAAAAATAAAAAGTGAATATAAAAAAATAAAAAATAAGTAAGATAGTATAATATTTTTAATATGTTATAATATAATTGTTTTTATTATATTCTTTCATAATTCTTTTTTTTCTTTCATTGAATATATTGTGATTGATAATTTGAATTTTTATATTAATATATAAAGGTAAAAATATTAATAGGGAGACCGGTTTAAAAATCTAATAATAATAATAATAAAATATACAATAATTTTATATTTATATATATTTTTGCTTAGAACAATATTTATATATTCTTACTTTTTTATGATGCATAAAAATTAACTAAAAATATTTTTCAATAACAAATCACGCGAAACACTGCTTTGCAAACTAATTTATTTCTAATAAATTAACACTTTAACACTTTCAGAATTCTAATATTAAAAAAAGATAAAGAGTTCAAATATTAACACTTTCATTTCCCATTAAATATTTTCAATATAGTAAAACAAGTGAACATAAAAATATATCTACTAATAAAATTTAATGTTGAATAATATATATATATATATATATATATATATATATAGGTGGTTGAATTGAATACGTAAAATTTTTGAATGAGGCCAAACTTAAATTATATATTAAATGAGAGAAAAAATAATCTGAATTTTTTAATAGATAAAAATTATCAAGTATATTATTATGTGTAGAGACTAAAAAAAAATTAAATAAAAGAAAAAGACAACCAGACAAGAAAAAAGGAAAAGAAAAGCAACAAAAGCAAACAGTCTGTTTATTTATAGAAAACAAAATTAGTTTTCTAGAAATATTTGAAATATTTGAAAAAAATAATAATAATATTTGTTTTCCATTTGAAAAACACTTTCAACAATTTTTGGATTTCAAGCCCAATTTCAAAACTTTTTGCTTATAAGCTTACGTTATTGTTATTATAAAGCAATTATCTTAGATAAATATAAGTAAATTAATATAAAAATAAGTTGGATGAGAAAAAAAAATAGAAATATTAATAGAGTTTTATTTCATTATAATTACTACCATCTTAAATAATAGGTCATAATTTATACTTTTCACTTATTTATTTTATTTTTAAATTTATTTATTTAATTTTAACTGAATTTTTATTTTTTAATAAGTGCCTGAAAAATTGTTATTGTTATTATTAATATTTTTATTCGTACTTGTTAATCTTTAAGTTTTCTCTAGCTACGTTGTTATTATTATTATTATTATTATTATTGAAACGTTATTATATTTATAATTTTATTCATTTTCATCTGCCAGTCTGCTATTTCACCATTTTTTTTTTTTTCTCTTTTGCTTATTCACCATTTTTTTTTTCTCTTTTGCCTGCCGGCGGAAAAACAGTTAGCTATAAGTCCTCTCTTCATCCCAGGAAGAATTAATTCCAGACCTATTAATAATCCATGATCTTTCTTTTGATGCGCCTGATGGCATGGCCAGCTCCCATAGTGTGATGGGCGGTGTGGATAGATTCTCAAAATATGATTCATTCCTGCTTACTTTCTATACTATATATTTTTTTTCAAAATTTCTCTTCCTTTTACACATATAATACACTATTTTTAACATCTTTTATGGTAACAATTATTTTTAGGCTTAATTATCTGAAAATTCTAAATTATATAGTGTTTAACAATTTTATCCTATTCTTTTAGATTTTTCACATAAATACCTATATTTCAATGTTTCAAAATTTTCACACAAATGTCTTTACTTCAAATTTTTTTTACAATTATCCAACTTTTTTTAGATTTTTCACAAAAATACCTACTTCAAAAAAAAAAATTTCTAAAATACAGTTCAGTGACGAAAAATAAAAAATATGGTGGTTGTTGTTAATGTTTAATTTTTTTTTGTGTAAAAAAAAAAAAAAAAAAAAAAAAAGAGTCAGCAAAATATTACTGACTCATCTAGCACACTCAAAATTGTGTGTTTAAGTAAATCTCCAATTTTTGTCATAATATCTCGAGAATCTAACCGACGCAGAGCTTTAATTTCATTGTTTCGATGCCCAAGACTGTGTGCAGATATGACAATACTAAATTGTTAACGTCTTGGAGTTAGAAAACTCAGGTAGAAGGTTCTTTCGATGTCAATTGAGGCAGTAAGTAATGTTATTCATGTGAATTTACCGTGTTTTTGCATTTTCTGTCGTTGAATTGTATTTTAGAAAAATTAAATATATAGGAATTTGTGTGAAAAATCTAAAAAAAATGGGATAAATTTGTTAAAAAAAATTGAAGTATAGTCATTTGTGTGAAAATTTTGAAAAAATATGATAAAATTGTTAAAATATTTAAAGTATAAGTATTTGTGTGAAAAACTAAAAGAATGGGATAAAATTGTTAAACACTATATAGTTTGGGATTTTTGAGGTAATTAGGCCTTATTTTTATATAATAACAATTAGTTTTTAAATATATATCATGTTTTTTATTACCTTTTGCTTTGTGATGATTTTCGCTTATAGAAAAAATTACAACTAAATTACTTGCAAATGAAAATAAAAAGAATGTAATACTCCAAGTTCATATTAGTATTTTTATTGAATTCTTGGTATATAACTTGAAATTTCTAAGATTAATGGAAAGAGTAGGATAACGCCCATTACCTAATTGTAATAAGTGTTACCATAAATTGTAAATTATGGAAATTTTGGCAAAAAGCAAATTCACAGCCGTTAAGATGTGTTAATGCCCGTTACAAGTACGTAACGCCCATTATGGATATAAAGAGTCACGATCGTTATGTATATGAAACGAGCATTACAGAATTATAGGATGGCAGAGGAACAATTCACGCTCGTTACCAATGAGTAACGTTCATTACAGGATCTTAAATAGTAACGTGAACAATACCATGTAACGCCTGTTACAAGTGTCAGGGACATAATCGAAACGTTGGGTTATGGAAGGGATTTTAAGATGTTTCTCTCTCATTAATGCCATTCAATGCTTCAAAAACCCTAAGTCATAAAGAGAAACACCTGACCCACCTTCCTAAAGTGCTAGAAACCTCATTTATTGTTTCTATTTCATTACCTAAGAGATCTAGGGTTAACGTTTGGTCTTTATCTCTTCCATCATAAAAGCTTTAGTGAATAAGGTAAGTAGGGTTTTGGGGTTTTCTTCTTTATCTATCAAAGAAGTCTAACCTAAGGGTTAAGATTAGAGTATGATTTCTATTATTGTTTAAGCTAAGAATATAGATTAATTTATCTTTATTTCAATGTATGGATATTTGTATAGCTCCTAATAGAGGTCAAGGAGAAGAAGAAGATGGTGGATGTGACCATCGCTTTTGTTTGATGAGAACAGAGCTTTCAAAGACATTTTGAACATTCTTTTGTCAAGGTGAGTGAGAAATATACTATTATGATTATCTTTGAAACCATAAGGCTTAAAAGCCTAATTCTTTCATAAGACCATAAATGCTTATTGATATATATATAATGTTCATGTGTCCTCTCATTCATGAACTATGACATTGAACCCATAGACCCAAAGCAGAAATCTCCTATACTGATGTGGGGTAAAACCATCAAACTGTGTACATACTGTACCCATGGCTAGGGTAAAGTATCCAAACCCTAGCTTGGAGGGGTATATGTCATAGTCATGAGACCTAATCAGTCTCATATAATGTTTAAGGTTCTAAAGAATAGCCTCTACCTCAGGTATACTAATAAGCCTCTGCCTTTATTTTCAAGATGAGTATGCAAATATGTCTTTGCTCTCAAGTATGATAAAAAGCCTCTACTTTTATTTTCAAGTTAAGAAATAAATACATGTGCCTCTACTCTTAAATCATGATCAATTTCTGCCAAATCTATTGATTATCCAAACTTATTCATTTGAATCATTGACATTGATTACAAGCTTATTGTATGACATGATCCATTGACCTAAATGTTAATGTAAATGTTTATCGATATAAGTAAACTATGAATCATTTTTTGTGAGCCATCCTTGAATTACCAAGTCTCACAAGTATAGTAGTATATTCTCCATTCACTGAGTTGTCTCATTAGTTTTTGTTGATATTTTTTAGGAAAGGTATAGTTTATTAGTTTGGTTCCTAAGGCCTTCTTTCTTCCTCTTGAACCCTTTGTGATCAATGTAAGGCTCCACTTGTTTCTTACACATATATGCATTCTTTTAAGTACTCTAAAGCTCCATGTGTGTAATTGAAGATATTTTTTTGGCCTATATGACATGAACCTTTGTAGATGATTTAGATGTATATGGATATGTACTAAGTGAACGTTATAAGAATGATATGATATATGATAAGTGTATGATAAGCAGGTTGTGATCTTGGGAGTATGTATTGAATATATGTATTGATTATGGATTAGTTGCATAATACCGATATGAATTGTAGAGTGGCATAGTTTATACGGTTTTCAGTAGTTTTATACCTACCCATGCTCTTGAATTATCATAGCCCCTAAGTTGGAATGTGACAGAAGTATGATATGAATATGTTTTTTAACTTTCAAATTGAAAAATAATTTTTCATTTCTAACAAATGAGTACATATTTTCTAAGTTTTCAAAAGAAAATGAAAAAAAAAATTCCAAGAAAATGAAAAATGGAAAATATAGAATAATTTTCCTCTAACTTTCAACAACCCAAGTCCGACACTTTAACTGCCATGTGGCAGAATCCTGCATGAGTTGCAGGGATTTCCTGTTGTCCGGTGAATAGAAAAAAAATTCTCCTAAATATATATTAAAAATTATTTATCAAAAATAACTCTTAAATATTTAAAGTATGTTTGATATGCATAACATCAAACATTTTGTTATTTATTATAGGTAATGATAATTTTTTATAAATTTTTTTTTTAAAATTTGACTTTGATTGTGACTTGAACTTGAGACATTTTAGCCATGAAAATAACTATAACACCTCAAATTGTGTATACTTGTGACATTTCAAATTGATTACTAATACAATGAAAAATAAGTTTATTTTTTTTCATTATATGTATTATGAGTAATGGTTAAGTTAAATTGTTATTGCCCTCGAAGACAAGCAAAGGACTTCATTATATGTTATTACTGCAATGGAGTTTGCTGGCTACTTAATAAAAGGAGATGCTAAAGACTGATTTAAGAGAAGTGTGGCCGGATTACTTTGAGGTACTGACGAGGTCAAATAGGAAAAATTTAAAGTACTAGTAATTAATGAATTCCTCCCAGAAAGTGTAAAGGAAGCAAGGGCAATGGAGTTTGAGAGGCTGGTACAGACTCCAAATATGTCTATATCTAAATATGCAAAGACATTCAGCAAAGTCAATCCATCCTTAATGCCAAATGAAGCAGCTCAGGTTCAATGCTTCCGAAAAGGGTCGATTGCTCCTCTATTCAAAGTATTGGATGCCTATGAATTTGATTCATTCTCCAAGATAGTAGACAAGGAGAGAGATAAAATATAATAATTATGGTATCGGAGGATGGGAACTATAGATAACTTTAAATTAATCTTTAAGAAGATGGGTGATGAATTTATATTATAAAGGAATTATATATAAATTAAAATATGAAAATGGAAGTTGATATGTTTATAGTATTGTTAAAATTATTTATTTGTATGTAAATAAAATATAATTAATATATAAATACTTAAGATGTGTGATTGAAATAGATTTGAAATTAAGATGAGAAAAAAAAAATAAAGCGTAAGAGGAGGAATAATCTTTTGTTAACAGTAGGTGAATTAGGGTAATTATTTGAGAATATGAGAAACCAAAATTTTAATTCGTCTACAATTATATGGTTAAATCCAAACTATGAATTAATAAGCTAAAATAGGAATATTGTAACCTTTTGGTTGAATTATTAAAAATAAAAATAATGATAATAATGAATAAGCTATAATAAATAGAAATAATCAACAAATAATAAAAAAAAATAAGAGTTATTAAATGTAAAGGAAAAGAATAATTCACTTGATAATTATGTATAAAATAGATAATTAAATAAAACTTGATATTGAACCTTAAGCATGAATGTTACTATAAGTATGTGATTTGAAAGGAGGTTGATATTTATGAGTCTTTGTGAACCTTGGTCTGGACCTTTGCTTGGTGGACAATGGTTGTGAGTGAAGAATATATTATTATATTTACATTTACCTTCTATCAAGCCATTAAACTTGATTAATTGTTGGAACCGCCTATTATATTTGTATTGCTTAATATGTGAACCTAATATATGTCAACTCATTTGAATCATATATTTGTTGATATTGCCTAAAGAAAATAAATGTATTATTGAAGTAACTTAAGTATTGATGATCCACCTTATATGAACGATATTCCTATCATATCAATTGCCATATATGAACTAAATATGAGAAAGACACAAAACACCATAAATTTACTGAAGTTCCTATATGAAAATCATGAAATTAGTGTAAATTTTAATAAATGATAAACTTATATTATTATGCGAAAATACACAAATCTATGTGATTATTGAAGTTGAGAATAATATAATGTTATCAAAACTTATTTATATGAAATTATGAGATATTGAAGATGTAAATTGGATTATTTGTTATTAAAATTCTTTTATGAGAACAATAAAATTTAAAAGCAGAAATCTCCGACTAATGTGGGTTAACATCAGACTTTATGCACATAGTAAAATCTGTGGATGGGGTGTACGCATCTAAACGCTAGTTAGGAGGGGTTTAATGGTCTTAGTCATGAGACCTGATCAATCTCATGCTTTACATGATTACGAGATATGTGGGGAGCATGCGTAACCTAGCATCTGCTCCTAATTTATATGTGATTACAAGATATGTGGGGAGCATGCGTAACCTAGCCTCTGCTCCTAATTTATATGTTATTATGAGATATGTGGGGAGTATGCGTAACCTCATCTCTACTCCTAATTTATATGTGATTATGAGATATGTGGGGAGTATGCGTAACCTAGTATCTGCTTCTAATTTATATGTGAATATGAGATATATGGGGAGTCCTCCGCTCCTTATTACTTGAATCAATAATCTAATTGCTATACATATATATATTTCATAAATTACATATTACTATGAAAGTTATGAACCATATGTTATTTGACCTTTGTGTTCAAGTATATTATACGTCATATGTCATTTGAATTAAGATTTTAAGAATTCATGAGACTTTGATTTGATTTAAATTTCAAAAGTACTATGTGTCATTTGTCATTTTATATTGTTCCTATTGAATATATGTATATAAATAAGTTAGCCAAGTATCGTTCTTGTGAACTTACGTTGAACACTAAACTGCGCAATTTATAGTAGTATAGTTTTCACTCATTGAGTTTAGTCACCCCATTTCCAATTTTTTTTACTGGAAGATAGTAACGTAGTAAGAAGCTTTTCAAGTATTCTTCTTCACTTGAGATCAGTGCAGCAAAGTAAACTTTACTTTTATTATGTGTATATATGTAGAGGTGAGCAAAACCAAACTAAAATCAAAAAATCAAATCGAATTGACTAGTTCTGTTCGGTTCGATTGTTTTAGTGGTTCGATTTAATTTTTTAAATAGTAAAACGAATTAAATTTTGGTTCAGTTCGATTTTTATCAAAAAAAATTTGATTTGAACCGAACTGACCTAAAATTTAATATATACAATATATTATATAATTATATATATATAAAATATATATTATTAATAAAAATATATATATAGTTTATTAAATAAAAAGAAAAAAAGCAATTGAACCGAACCAAATTTTTTCAGTTCGGTTTGGTTTTATATAAATTTCGGTTTTAGTTCGATTTTTTAGTTTTTCAATTCGGTTTGATTGTAAACCGAACCAATCATTTGATCAGCCCTATATATATGTATAAGTTTATATTTTAATTATATTTGCATGTGTAAAATTTAGATGTTTAAATCTTTAGTTGCTTCGTAGTCATTGGAAGTCAAAATTATTTAAATGTTATATGTTATGTATTAATAAGGCATTATTGGACTTTCCCTTGTATCAAAGGTAATAATAAAATTGATGATTATCGATACCAAGTATGAGTTTAAAAGTAAGTATGAATGATATAAAAATGAGTTGAGTATGGAATGTATATTTTGAATACAAATATGTGCATGGATTTGAATAATGAGAATGACTAGTATAAGTTGATGTATTTGAAATGAGGAAATAATGTGGAAGTTAGAAGTGCTGTTTATTTGCAGGTTTTGTATTTTGGGAAATGTTATAGTGCAGCCGACACTCTGTCAGAATTTCTGTTGAATTATAGTATAGATGGATTTTACAGGTGGTCGGTGCCCTTATGGCTATTCATGTCTAAAGACCGTCATATCCTAAAAGTGAGATGTGACAAAAGTGGTGTAGAAACGATTTCAAAAATTAGTTTGTGACCACAAGATTCCTAATTAAGAGATACAATCAAAATAGGCTCAAAACACGGGCATTTGACTAATATATGTTAAAATTAGAAAATATTTTTCTATATATGCTACTTTTCAAAATATTTTCAAAAATATGCTACTTTTTGGTTAGCTGACTTTTAATTCGGTTCTATAACCACTAGAATTTTATTTCTGAGAATCCAGTATTTAAACTCTCAGATTTGACTGCTACATAAGCACAAATCCGATAGTTTAAATATCGAATTTATATTTAAAGGAGTTAATTGGCAGGTGAATCCCTGAATCCAACATTATAAATGTCGGATTCTGAGATTTATATCTGATGGGACTTGACATACAAAGGTTTGCAGAGTAAATCCGGCACTTTAAGTACCGGATTTGTCTACACCGTCAGATCCTTCTGATCCAACGACTGGGGACAAAGTGAGCTTAATTTAAAATCTGCCATATTATTATTATTATTATTATTATTATTATTATTATTATTATTATTATTATTATATAAATGTATTTTAAATATTTTTTTGGTTAAAATAACAAATAATAATAATTATTTTAATAATAAAATTTTAACATAATAATGACAAATAAATTGAATATATTAACCTAACAATTAATAACATAAAAATTAAACAAACAAATATTAATAAAAAATTAATGAAATTATTAAACATAATGATTTTAATTAATTATATTTAATTTAAAAATTATATTAAATATAAATTCATTAAATGATAATTAAATATAATGTATAAAATTAATTAATATAATAATTATATAATATTAAATATTATTAATCTCTTCCGTATTAAACTATATTCTAAAACTCATTGTATAATTTAATTAATTTAATGAAATCAAATTATATATTAAAGATATAATTTGATTCACTAATATATTCAAAATTAAATATTTTTCATTCGGTATGCCTTAATAATGTAATAATTAAGCATTAAAAATAATTTAAAATCTCATAATAATCTAAAATTATTCATTGATATATTAAAACAATCGCTCTTTAACATAATTTTTAATTTTATTTCAAATTATTTATTAATTAACACAAATTTAACAAATTCACAAAGATTTGATTATTTAACCCTAATTTATTACAAAGAACATAAAATTATTATTATATAAATTATTATAAACACAAATGGAATGTTAATTTAAATTGTGTTGGTGTGAATGAAACTTCATTCATAACCAGCTCTCTTCCTTCACTCTCAGCTCTTTCTCACTCGATTTCTCTCATTTTTAAGCAGCAGATTTTTTTTTCTTTTTTTTCTTTTAAACAATTAAAATTTTGTGAGATTTCTGAGTTTCAGCATAAATTTTTTTTTTTATTGGAAGCAAAAAATACTCGAAAGAAGGTATTTTATTTTATAAAATATTTTTAATTTTAAAGATAATTTGTATATTTGTTTAAATTAACTAATCTTTTATTTTTTTTCAGGTGATATTTTAGTTTTTGAAGATATAATCATCAAAAGAGGTATTTTTTAATTATTATGTTAAATTAATATATTTAATTTTTATATAATTTTTCACCATATTTGTAAATTATTTTTTTATTGTCTATTTGTTAAATTTTGCTCAAATAATATTATTGTACATATCAAATAATAT